>JACEIK010007307.1:17847-29498 GCA_018107945.1 Datura stramonium
ATAGAAATCGAAAAAATAAATTAATACGAGCAAAACTTAAAAGGAGAGTTAAAAGACAACAATGATATATATATATAAGATAGTAAAATAGGGAAGAGAAGAGCATGAGGGGAGAGAGAGAAATGTAAGGAATTTATTTTTCATTGTATGTTTTTTATTGAGGAAATTTAGGCCTATTTATAGGCTGAAAAATGAGCTCAAACAATCACAAATGGCTTGATAGGTGTCCATAAATTTCCATGCACATTGCCAGCAATATTTCACTTGACATTTTTTATATAAGTGGGTTAATTGTTCACTATTAAAATATCTTTTGAAATAAAAATCCTGCCAACAATAACTCCATATATTTCAAAAGATTCTTAGAAATAAAAGTAGTGAATAGAAGAGTAAAACTTGTTGGATTTGCATGGTCAAAATGAATTAGGTTTTGTGTCTTTTGGACTATGAAAAAAACTTAGACGGATAAATTTTTTTTGGAACCCCAGGATAACCAGCAGCCGCTACAACCTCTACCACAGCCTCTGTCCTTCGGGTGAGCACTCTGTGGTGAGCACTTTGTGCGCACTAGGTAAACCTCCCACTGTGTAATAGCCTATAAACAACACAGGGGATGTAAACCACACTATGAAAGCCCTATGCGACAGGCTTAGACTCAGGAGACATTGAGGTGGGATCGATCCTGGGCAGTCCATGTGGACTACCTGCATCCAAACCAACTAAGTCACACCCTTGGGTGCAAACGGATAAAATTTAACTTAAAAAATTATTGGTAAAATATAAAATTTGTATGAACCAATAATTCTTATTGTAAATCAAACACTTTATCAATCACATTTCAATCTCCATAATTTTCCGTTCAATGTAGTTTTGCCTGGTTATTCATAGGAGCTCTTGAGACTAGGTCAAAATCTCATAGGAGCGGCCTCACTCCATTTCTCATATAGGTGAATTTATCAAGTGTATAATATTTTTAATAAATCATTTTTAAGGACTATAAATTCATTAAGAGTTAATAACTCATTCTTACAATTAGTAGCAGTTCAATCACTCTCTTTTTGTGCGAGAGTCAATATCGGCTTGTTTTATTCTTATGAACCTGATTCATGGGATCTCCAATCACATAGGTTGAGTTACCTTCTCTATTGATAATCATATTGTCATTAACCCCATCTCTTTTCAAGTTTGAAGAATTAATTTTTATTCCATAGGTTTAGTCAGAGGATTAGCCAAATTCATTTGTGAGTTCACATAACTATAAAAATTATTCCATAACTCAATAGATATTTTATGAAATCATGTCTCAATTTCAAGTTTCTACTCTTACAATTATAAGATTTATTCTTTGTTGCTTGACAAACACAATGCATAGAAAGAGGAGACAACTGATTCTTTATTAAAAGGATATTGGTTATGAAATTTCGTAGCAACTCTGCCTCAGAACCAGCTATCTCCAAAGTTACAAACTCTGACTCCATAGTTGATCTAGAAATAATTGTATGCTTAGCTAATTTTCGCGATATTGCTCCACCATCTAAGGTGAATATATAGTCACTAGTGGATTTTATTTCATCTGAATCAGAGATCCAGTTTGCATCACAATACCCTTCTAATGTATAAGGAAATACACTATACAAGATATCATAATTCATGGTTCCTATCACATATTTTATTAGTCTATTTATTGCAAACTAATGCTCTTTATTGGGATTATGAGTATATCTACTCCGTCTACACACAACATAGGCTATATCAGACCTTGTAAATTTCATTAAATGCATCAAACTCCCAATAATCTGTGCATATTTAGACTGAACAACTGAGTCACCATTATTCTTTTTCGATTGAGAACTAGCATCATAAGGAATGGTGTAACATCGCAAAAGCACCTTAGACCAAACCCAGATGGAATGAAATACCAGAAAAAAATTTGTCTCAGAATGACCCAACTAACGAGTCATTATCAGTAACAAGGACCTGTTGTTTGAGTCGTTGTTATCACTATAGTTTTCAATATTCAGATACAACGGGTGGTACAATGACCCATCGTTGACCACAACGAGTCATTGTGTTGTCCGTCCTATCAATCCCAGAATGTGAACAAAACCTTCTCCCAAACAATGAGCCAGAAAATGAATCATTGTTAGATATAACGACCCATCATAGGGAGCCGTTAGAGGAGATCTAGAAAGGGTTAGAAATCCCTCCAGTGACAATGAGCAGAAACAATGACCCTTGTCCCATAATGAGTTGTTCTTCCTGTCTGTTGGTCAAGTCCAGAAATCATTTAGAATTTCCAGTAGTGACGATGAACACTGACAATGACCCGTTGTGTCAACCAACGAGAAACTCTGTCATCCGTTGAGAGAAGTACAGAAGTTGTTCGAAAATCCTTCCCATGACTATGAATGGATAAATTGACCCATTGTTGCATTCAACAAGTTGTCCTATCTGTCTGTTGTTGATTCAAGAAATTAAATTTTCAACGCACAAGACCAACAACTGGTCCCAACGAGTCATGGTCACAACCAACGATTCGTTGTGTGACCCGTTGGATCCTAACAGGCAGTTTTCAGACTTTCTTTCAGGGGAATTTTGTAACTTTTCGATATTTTAACTCCTAAACTATGTTTTTTGGGGTGTGGTTAGATGGGAATTTAGGGATCTGATCAACTTTCTCCTCTCATTTTCTCCTAGAACTTATAGAATCAGTACGTATAAACCTCAAACAACTAATTCCAAGCAAGTGCTAGGACATCTATCATTTCTCGAATCTTCCAAGCTCTCAGGGATTATCATTTAGGTATGTGGGACTTCAACAAGGGTTTCCTTTCCCTCTTGTGTTCCAAATTATTTTCAAAAAACTTTCTAAAATCTTGCCCCGTAGAAGTTTGAAGCTAGAGTTTTCAATCAGTTAAGAAATTCTTTAAATCTTGTCAAATCTCTAAGTTAGTATGATCATTCCTAGCTGAAATTCATGTCTTAGTTTTATTCGTACAGATTCCTTTCTTAACCCTGATCCTTAGTATGAGATTTGAATTAAACTTGCATGATTTAGAACTCAGATATGAATGTTGTATTGTTATGATATTCTCACTCGAATTATGAATGTTAGTACAGATACATGAAAGGAAAGTTAATG
The DNA here is from genome assembly GCA_018107945.1 of Datura stramonium. Lineage (NCBI taxonomy): Eukaryota > Viridiplantae > Streptophyta > Magnoliopsida > Solanales > Solanaceae > Datura > Datura stramonium. The sequence goes on from JACEIK010007307.1 coordinate 20,990, forward strand.
CTTTACTATGTTCAATCTTAGTACTACAGTCAGTACTTAGTATATTCAGTATTATCAGTTTATCAGCATTATTGTTGTTCTTTAAACCGTCACAACACTTTAGACAAAACAACTCTGACAAGTCTTAGAACCCAGTTTCTTTCAGGTCCTTAGACTCTCAGAACACTTCCAGATAAGTAGTTCTGACTTAGTCCTAGGATATCAGTTTTGAGCTATCATACAGTTAGATATACTTAGGTTTTCAGTGGGAGTAGTACTTAGCACCGAGCTGGCTGGGGTTTAGCGCACCCAGGTTTTCAAAACTACTTGCAACCTCTTTAGCCCGAATGGACATCAATTAATGATCACACAACCATGCCTTTATACCCTTACAATGTATATTGGGTCCTATCGATGAGGCGTATACATCAAACTCCATGTCTAGCTCATGTGGTTATATGTCAGTTAATAGGCACTCCCACAGTACAGTTCAGTCCAGTATAATCATAGTCCCCAGTCTAGTCTAGACTTTCAGGTTTTAGTCTATTTTTGCAATATTACAATTCAGCTTACCAGTACTCAGTATATGCATGTTTTAGTTAAATATCACATACTCAGTACATTCAAAGTATTATCACATATTTCTATGTGCTATATCATTTTAGATATAGGATTAGGTACCTAGCCTCAGCACCGCAACTAGTTCTCTCGGCAATTCTCCAGCAGCTTCTAGTGGTGAGTCCTCATCTGCCGAGGGCCGAAGTTTCCTTTTTAGTTTATGGTTTTTAGTTTGGTTTCTATATATTAGATTTAGCTGGGGATTTGTCCCAGCAACTCATCAGTGCTTTTTAGAAGGCTTTTAAACAGTATTTATAGATTTAGCTTAGTTTATCCTTTTTAGTATTTGTTCATATTTTTGTTATAAATCAGTATTTGCTTGTTATTTTATTCAGCTTCCGCTTATTATTATTTTCAGAAAATCAGTCTTAGTAGGAGTATGCTTTACCATGGGTTTTCTTGGGGGTCACTTGTGATCCTAAGTACCATGTTTTATCCAGGTTATGAACTAGGATCATGACAAACTTGGTATCAGAGCATCAGGTTTAGAGTATCGTAGGATGTCTGAAAGCCACATCAAGTAGAGTCCTTTATCAAGGATATGAAGCACACCACACTTACGAGGAGGAGGCTATAAGGAGTTTTTAGGAAAAATTCCCTTTCTTGAAAAATTCTTATCGGGTGTAGAGTGTTGTTTTCTAAAATATCCTTCTAACTCGTGCTCTACCCTTTATAGCTAATGATGTCTCCCAAAAATAGGAAATGGAAGGAGAACTGGCAATGCTAATCAGCTAGCCCCACCAGCTCCAGCATCCCCTCAGAACTATCAGGTGTCACATGTAGAGTTTCGGGCTGTTATACAGATGCTGGCTCAAGTAATGACCAACCAGGTTAACTAGTAGGTCGTTGTGCTAGTAAATACTAATGGGTCTATAGCGGCTGCCAGAATTCGGGATTTTACTCGGATGAATCCCCCAGCATTTCATAGGTCTAAAGTAGATGAGGACCCGCAGGAATTCATTGATGAGATTCAGAAGATCACCCAAATCATGGGTGTTACCTCAGTTGAAAATACAGATTTGGCTTCTTATCAGTTGAAGGGGTGGCTCAGATTTGGTATAAGCAATGGAAGGAGGGGAGACGGGTTGGTACAGTTCCGGTGGAATAGAGCGAGTTTGTGATAGCATTCCTGGACAAGTTCTTCCCCAAGAGTTAAGGGAAGCTAAGGTTGTCGTGTTTATGAACTTAAGGAAGAACGACATGACAGTACAAGAGTAAGTAGTAAAGTTCACTCAACTATCGAGGTATGCTGAGAAAATCGTTACCAAGTCGAGGGCTCACATGCTCAAGTTAGTGAATGGAGTCTCGGACTTGGTGGTCATGGAGTGCAAAACCGCTATACTCATCAAAGACATACACATCTCCAGTCTCATCATCCATGCACAACAGATAGAGGTGGAGAAATTGAAGAAGATAGAAAGGGAAAGTAAATGGGTGAGAATAGTCTAGTCTGAGTATTCCCAACAAAGGTCAGGCGATGGTAATCGCCCCCAGCGGTAGCAACAGAGGCCTCAAACACCTTCTTCAGACAGTTCTCCATCTTCTAGGAATCGTAAAGATAGGAGAGGTGGGACATTAGGCTCCTAGTCCCAGAGCCATGTCTCTAGCAACCGCACTTTTTCAGCATGCCCTAAGTGTGGTAAGAACCACCGGGGTCAGTGTCGTCTAGTCAAAGAGGGTTGTTTTAGTTGTGGCCAACTAGGTCACAAATTAAGGGATTGCCTGTCAATAGGATGGGGGAAGGCCCATTCCACCACATCGGCAGCTCCACTAAGTCATCCAGATCGGCAAGGTACTACCTTAGGCATAGGTGGCTTACATCTCCAAACGGCTTCTATGCTTTATCCTTCGGTCAGGACCAGGAGAACTCACCTGACGTAGTGAATGGTATGTTATGTCTCTTTCAGATAGATGTGTATGCTTTACTAGATCCAAGAGCTACGCTTTCCTTTGTGACTCATTACATTACTGTCTAGTTTGATAAAAGTCCAGAAATCCTCTAAGAGTCGTTTTCCGTCTCTACTCTAGTTGGTGATTCAGTTAGAGCTAGCTAGATATATAGGGATTGTCTGGTCGCAGTGTTGCATAAACTCATCTCAGTTGACCTAGTAAATCTAGATATGGTCAATTTTGACCTTATTTTTGGCATGGACTGCTTACATTCTTGCTAAGCCTCTGTTGATTGTAGAGCCAGAGTTTTTAGATTCTAGTTTCCTAATGAACCAGTCCTAGAGTGGAAGGGTAGTACTTCAGCGCCTAAGGGTCATTTCATTTTATACCTTAAGGATAGGAAAATAATCGCTAAGGGGTACATCTATCACTTGGTGAGGGTCAGAGATTCTAGTTCCGAGACCCCGACACTTCAATCAATTCTATTTACAAAATTGTTTCCCGATGAATTTCCCGAAGATGTTCCTAGAAACTCCCCCAAATGGGAAATAGACTTCGGCATAGACCTTCCCCAGACACCCAGCCCATCTCTATTCCTCCTTACAAAATGGCTCCAATTGAGCTTAAGGAGTTGAAGGAACGGCTAGAAAACCTTCTATATAAGGGCTTCATCATACCCAACATCTCTCTATGGGGTGCCCCAGTCCTATTCGTGCAATAGAAAGATAGTGCATTCAGAATGTGCATCGACTACCGTCAGTTGAACAAGGTCACAATCAAGAACATGTATCCTCTACCAAGGATTGACAACTTGTTTGACCAACTTCAGGGATGTAGTTATTTTTATAAGATAGATCTAAGATCAGGATACCACTAGCTCAAGGTCAAAGAATGTGACATTCCAAAAACAACCTTCATAACTCGGCATGGTCACTACGAATTCATAGTTATGTCTTTTTAACTAACCAATGCTCCTGGACACAATGACTCGTGGTGTGATTCATTGGGTGAGAACCCTAGAAACCCCCCCTTTCGTGATGACGAGTCGATACAATGGGTAATGAGTCGTTGTGACCACCAGTCTGGGGTCAAGCTCAGAAATCCTTAGTATTGTTCCATTGAAGGTAACGACTGGACACAATGACCTATTGGGTCAACCAATGAGTCGTTGTGTTGCCCGTCATCAAGCCTTCCAACTTTCCTCATCCAGTGACCCGGGGAAGAACCAACAACCCATTGGTTCATCCAACGAGTTGTGGTATCCCCTGTTGCTAGACCCAGTGAACCTAGAACCCAGGTAGTAGGACCAACTATTGGTCCCAATGAGTCGTGGTCTCAACCAATGACTCGTTGGTCCCCTATCAGTCAGTTTTCCAGATTTTTATTCTAGGAATATTTTTGTAATTTCCCACCTGTTTAGTCCTTGAACTACATCATTTTAGGCATATTTTCAGAGAATTTAGAGGGGTTAAATAGTTTTCTCCCTCATTCCCCATTTAGACTCTTAGAATATCAATCATAGAATCCAAACCTTTCCTCTCAAGAAAGAACTAGGGCTCCTTGTCAGTTATAGAAGTTCAAGATTTCTTCTCTAGGGATTTCTCATCCAGGTATGTGGGAATTCAACAAGAGAATTGTTCTTCCCTTGTATCTCCAAAACCTTTCTCTATTTCTTATATCAGATACACCCTTGTGGATTTGAAATGTAGAAAGTTTTCAGATAAATATCTTTACAATTTCAAGTGGAATATTACTCATGATATTAACTTCTTTATTATTCTCTATTTTTAGAAATTTTGTGAAACTAGTATATAGTGGAATGATTTAGCCCTAGTTCTTAGTTCAGTAGAATTAGAATCTTGCTGGTTGGACTAGTTTTTCCTGTAGCTTGATTCTATTAGTTTTGGGATTCCCATATTGTAGTATATGTCAAATTCCCAGTTAGATGCATGTTAGTCTAGTCTTAGTCAGATTATTAGCATACTCAGTGTTGTCTAGCAATGTCAGCTGATCAGTTTGATTACAATTAGTTCTTGAGGTGTCAGTGGTGCCTCCTAGTTATCAGTATTAGACTCAGTTATCAGATTTTAGTGGTCCTTTAGATGTTTATGAAACTTATAGATAAGCAACTCTGACCAGTCTTAGAACACCAGCTTCAGATTTCATTTTGTTATTTAGACGATTATGACACTTCCTGATAAGCATCTCTGGTAAGTCTTACAACACCAATTATAAAATCTTGTTCAATAAGAATCTCAGGGTACTTCCAAATAGGTATTCCTGACTTAGTCTTGGGCCCCAGTTTCGAGCTTATCAGCTTAGTAGTCAGTCTAGGACTATCCAGTGGGAGTATGACTTAGCACAAAGCTGACCGAGGTTCCAATGCATCCAGGTTTCTAGAATTACGTTGCCACCGTAGGTTATTTTTATTGGCATTATGGCCCAGACTTGTGATCACCCAGTTCATGCCTTTATACCCTGCCAAGGTATATTGGGTCCTATAAATGGGGTGTATACATCGGACTCCACGTCTATCTCATGTGGTTATATGTCGGTTATAGACTCTCCCACTAGTTAGTACAGTCTCAATTTATCTCAACTCAGAATAGTTTCAGTTACTCAGTTCAGATCAGGTTTAGGGCATGTGTTTGACCACCAGACAGGGTCTTTTTGACCATCTCAGTATATTTTAGTTTATTTAGTTTCAACATTTCAGTTGATCATTGCATGTCATTACAGTTCAGTTATTTATTCTCCGTGTTATTTTTTATCCTACTTACTTAGTACATTCAAAGTATTGACGCATACCTTCTATGTTGTATCATTTTATGATACAGCTGCAGGTTCTCAGTCTCAGTACCGTTAGCAGATCTTATCTAGGAGTTTTTAGCTGCACCAGTGGTGAGTCCTTATCTTTCGAGGATGATGTTTATTTTTCTGCAATTATATTTCATTTAGTAGACTTTAGAGTTAGTTGGGGGCTTGTCCCAGCAACTCATCAGATATAGATGACTTTCAGACAGATTCAGATTTTCAGTTTTGTTTTCAGTTGTATAAAGCTTTATGATTTAGTTCTTCTTCATAAATGATTGGTATTGTTTTTAAAGCTTCCGCTATGATATTACTCAGATTACCAGTGTTATGATAGACCATGGATTGACTTAGGGTTATTTGTGACTTCAAGTATCGTGTCTCATTCAGGGTTTAGACTCGGGTTGTGACACGCAAACCCTCAGCCCTAGTCAGCAGAGGTCGTGGTAGATTAGGGGCATCTAGTTTTGGCAGTGGTCAGGATCGCACTTATGCTTTACTAGGACGACAGGAATCAGAGTCTTCACCAGATGTTGTGACATGTATGATTGATGTTTGGTCTTACTCCGTTTATGCTTTGATAATTCCAGAATTGCTTCAATGACCCTTCTCGATGTCTATACCCGTCGGTGACTCTATTGTTGATAAGAGAATTTACCGGGATTGTACAGTAGAGATTGTCAATCGTCAAAACTTAGCAGATTTTGTGGAGCTAGAAATGATTGATTTTGATGTAATTATGGGTATGGATTGGCTAGCACTATGTTATGCCAATATGGAATGTTGGACCAGGACCGTCTGATTTCACTTTCTGGGGGAGGTAGTGCGAGAATGGAAAGGCAATGCAGCTTCGCCAAAAGGTAGGTTCATATCCTATCTTCGAGCGAGAAAGTTGATAGTGAAGGGATATATTTACCGTATTGTTAGGGTTTGGGATATTCAAGAAGAACCCTAGACTCTTCAGTCCATCCCGGTGGTTAGTGAGTTTCCAGATGTGTTTCCAGATGTGTTTCCAGATGAGCTTCCTGGTATTCCCCCAGAGCATGAGATTGACTTCTCTATTGACCTACCACTAGGAACGTAACCTATATCCATCCCTCCATATCAGTTGGCTCCTACCTAGCTGAGGGAATTGCAAGAGCAGTTGAAATATTTTCTAGACAAGGGCTTTATCAGGCCGAGTGCTTCACCGTGGGGTGCGCCAATTTTGTTTGTAATAAATAAAGATGGCTCCCTGCGAGTGTGTATAGATTATCGGCAATTGAATAAAGTTACTATCAAGAATAAATATCCTATTCCAAGGATGATGATTTATTTGATCAGCTGTAGGGGAAAAATATTTCTCCAAAATTGATTTAAGGTCTGGGTATCATCAAGTGCGATTTTGGGAGAAGGATATTTCGAAGACAGCTTTCAGGACTAGGTATGGTCATTTTGAATTCTTGGTCATGTCCTTCGGCTTGATGAATTCCCCAGCAGTGTTTATGGATCTGATGAACAACATATTCAGACTGTATTTTGACCTGTATGTGATAGTGTTTATTGATGACATTCTGGTACATTCCCGTTTATAAGATGAACACAGAGATCATGTGAGAAAGGTACTCCAGATCCTCAGAGACCCCCAGTTATATGAGAAGTTCTCGAAATGTGAGTTCTGGTTGAATTTTGTAGCTTTCTTGGGCCATATTGTATCAGATGCAGGTATCCACGTTGACTCACAGAAAAATTGAGGCAGTAAAGATTTGGCCTAGACCAACGACTCCACCCGAGGTTCATAGTTTCTTGGGGTTAGCCGAGTATTATCGAAGGTTCGTGGAAGGATTTTCGGCCTTATCAGCACCATTGACAAGGTTGACTCAGAAGGCAGCTAAATTCTACTAGACCAAGGCTTGTGAGTAGAGTTTCCAGAAGCTGAAAAATAGATTGACATCTGCACCCATATTGGCCTTACCGGAAGGTTCATAGGGATATGTCATATACTGTGACGCTTCAGGCGTTGGGCTAGGGTGTGTTTTGATGCAACACATTTAGGTGATTGCCTATGCTTCGAGGTAGCTAAGGAAGCACAAAAAGAACTATCCCACACATGATTTAGAGTTAGTTGCAGTGCTTCATGCCTTGAAAATATGGAGGCATTACTTGTATGGTGTGCATGTGGACATCTTTACTGATCATAAAAGGCTCCAATATATGTTCACGCAAAAAGAGTAGAATTTGTGGTAGCGTCGTTGGCTAAAATTACTGAAAGACTTCGACGTGATATCTTGTATCACCCGGAGAAAGCTAATATTGTAGTCGATGCCCTTAGCTACAGATCTATGGGAAGTTTAGCATATTTGAGGCCAGAACAGTGAGAAATGGCTCGAGAACTACACCAATTAGCCAATTTAGCAATCCGGGTAGTGGATTCAGAGAATAATGGGGTTGTGATCCAGAATACAGCAGTGTCATAACTAGTTGTAGAAGTGAAGGAGCAATAGTATGAGGACCCTAGTCTAGTACAACTCCGGGACAAGGTTCAGTGGGGCAAACTATCGGCCTTTGAGTTAACAGAAGATGGGGTCCTGAGATTCAGAGGTCGACTCTGTGTTCCAGAGGTAGCAGGGCTCCGCAAGAAGATCATGGCATAGGTACATTATTCTCGTTAATCTCTTCACCCAGGCTCGATGAAGATGTACCATAATATAAAGGAGATATACTGGTGGCTTGGAATGAAGAAAGGTGTAGCTGAATTTGTGGCATAGTGTCCTAATTGCCAACAGATAAAAGTTGAACACCAAAAACTTGGCAAACTGACTCAGGAGATGGTGGTACCTATGTGGAAATGGGAAGAAATTAATATGGGCTTTGTGACGGGGTTACCTTGAACCAAGCATAAATGTGACTCCATTTGGTTCATTGACGATAGATTGACAAAGTCATTCCATTTCTTGCCAGTCAATACTATATTTTCAGCCGAAGACTATGCTGAGTTGTACGTTAAGGAGATAGTCCAACTACATGGTGTTCCAGCATCCATTATTTCTGATAGAGGGGCGCAATTCACAGCTAGATTCTGGCAGTCATTTTAGAAAGGTTTAGGGACACAGGTTAATTTGAGTATAGCCTTCCATCCCAGACAGATGGTTAGGCAGAGCGCACCATTCAAATGCTCGAGGAAATGTGATGGGCATGTGTGTTACACTTTGGAGGGAGTTGGGATGAGTAT
>JACEIK010007308.1:0-32787 GCA_018107945.1 Datura stramonium
CTTTTCCCGGGCCTTTTTCTAGCATGTATGACTTTCAAATACTCTTAACCAACATGCGAATAGGCCATCTATGTGTCGGGAATTTTACGGGGTGTAACAACTAAATTGGGCATACAACTGACGATCCTTAAGACTTTGTAGCACCACCCTCAAATGAGTAGCATGCTCCTTTTTGCTCAGAGAGTATATGAGAATATCATCTATGAACACAATCACAAACATATCCAAGTATGGCTTGAACACCCTGTTCATCAAGTTCATAAAAGCTGCAGGAGTATTTGTTAGTCCAAAAGACATAACTAGAAACTCATAGTGACAATACCGAGTCCTGAAGGCTGTCTTCAGGATGTTGCTCTCCCAAACCCTGAGCTAATGGTATCCAGATCGGAGGTCTATCTTTGAGAAACACTTGGCACCCTGAAGCTGGTCAAACAAATCAGTAATCCAGGGGAGAGGATACTTGTTCTTGATGGTGAACTTGTTCAATTGCTGATAGTTAATACACATCTGAAGGGAACCATCCTTCTTTTGGAAAAAGAGAACTGGTGCACCCCACAGGGATTTGCTAGATTAGATGAAAACCTTATATAAAAGATCCTTCATCTACTCCTTCAACTCCTTTAGCTCAGCTGGAGCCATTCTGTAAGGAGGAATAGATATAGGCTACGTATGGGAAAGAAGGCCAATACCAAAATCAATCTCCCACTCGGGAGGAATTCCCAGCAAATCCTTTGGAAACACTTTTGGATATTCACACACTACAGGAGCTGACTGAATAGTTGGGGTTTTGGATGTAGCATCCTTAAGACTAACTAGATGGTACATTAAACCTTTAGAAATCATCTTTCTGGCCTTAAGGTAGGAAATGAAGCAACCTACAGGCATAGGTGAACTACCCTTCCACTTTAGGACTGGCTCACCCGGAAATCAGAACTCTACTGCGCGGGTTCTACAATTTACTAAGGCATAACATGCATGTAGCCAATCCATGCCAAAGATAACATCAGAATCTGTCATGGCTAGCTCTACTAAATCTGCTGAGATGACTTTCTGAAGGACTGTGACAGGGCAATTTCTATATACCTGTCGAGCTATAACTGAATCACCAACTGGAGTAGAGACTGAGAAGGGTTCTAATACGATTTCGGGACTGACTATGAAACTACTAGCAACATAAGGCGTCACAAAAGATAAAGTAGCCCTTGGGTATAACAATGCATATACGTCAAGGTAGAATACTCATAACATACTAGAGACTACATCTGGAGAGACCTCCTGCTCCTGATGAGATCAGAGGGCAAAGAATCTGTTCTGACGCTGTCCACCACTCGCACTAGTAGATTCCCCCTGCTGAGCTGTGCGTGCTAGTGGAACTACTTAATTTGAGGCTGGGCCTCTACCCCTATCATGGCCCTGTTTGGCTTCTGGACAATATTTGAGCATATGTCCAGGCTTCCCACACCCGAAACAAGCACCTAAACCTGCCAAACATTGACACGTGTGTCTGCGGCCACACCTGCCACACTCCGGGATGCTGGACTCTACTCCCGTGACCTCGAGAGCTTGATGCTCATCCCCTCTGGTTTTACCTAGATCTGGATGGCACACTCATGGCTGACGGTGCTGGGGATGAAGATCTCTGGTGGGACTATTAACGGTGCCCATTACTAGGTCTCTATTTGGAGAATCCGAGCTATCAATCTTGTCCCTATTGGCCTCTCTCTCCCGCTCACTCATCCATACTGCCTTTATCTATTGGGCGTACGGAACTATCCGAGGAAAGTCAAATTTCCTGATGAAGCATCGCGGTCTGGTAATCTTTAACTAAATAATTTGCTATCCCATGCATGAATCAACTCACTTGGGATTTTTGATCAGTCACCATCTCAGGTGCATACTTGGACAGGTGAGTGAACTCTAAAGCGGACTCCTAGACTATCATCTTGCCTTGCTTCAGGTTCACAAACTCAGCTACTTTAATCTCCCTCATCTCACCAGGGAAGAACCCATCTAGAAATGTGGTATGGAACTCATCCCAACCAATGAGGCCCGCTCCAACTGTCCTGCTATCCTTCCATTGCCTAAAACAAATATGTGCAACCCCTTTCAACTGATACGAGGCTAGATCTGTGCACTCCTCCCTGGTCACTCCCATGATGTGGGTGATTTTCAGAACTTCCTCAATAAACTCATGTGGATCCTCGTCCAACTTTGATCCAAGAAACTCCAAATGATTCATCCTTAGAAAATCTTTGACTCTTGCCGCCGCTGCATTTCCATTCTGTAGGATATGCGCTACCACCTATTGGTTGACTTGGGTGGTCAAAGCCTGAGCTAACATCTGAATGGCAGCCCTAAAATCTGCATGGGCAACCTGCTCGGGTACATGATCCTCATGGGCTGGTGGAGCCTGTTGGTGCCCATCCCCATTGCTATTCTCATGGATATTTTCATTTCTATTTCTTCTTCCTTTAAATCGATGAGGAGGCATGATTCTGCAAATGCATATAGCGTGAATTAGAAGGATAGAGAGACATTTCATCTCACGACTTAGATCATGAAAGAAGGGAACATTTCCTAAATGTTTCATAGCCTCTTCATCATAAGTGTGGCGTGCTTCATGCCCATGAAAAAGACTCTACTTAATGCGACTTTCAGACACCTTAGGACACTTCAAAACCTAATGCTCTGATACCAAATTTTTCACGACCTGAACATAGGCCCGGATCAATACACGGGACAAAGAACCTCGAGAGCCTCCAAGTCGACCCATGGCATAAACATAACATATAAACTCAACATGGATAAAAGTGGAAGTCTGACATATATAGCATAGCGGAAGTCTGAAAATCTCATAACATCTGAACAACTAAATACATACATGATTTTGAAGAAAAATATATACTATGTATGATAAGCCTCTACTATTGACGAGTTGAAGGGACCAGACCCCAACTAAGCCACTAAAGTCCGAAACTAAAAATACTAAAAATAGAATGGAAAAGAAGGGCTCTCGAAAGATGAGGACTCACCAACTCTGGCTGGAAAGTACTAACACTGAGAGTCTGGCTAATGGCGAGACTGGGCTTGAATATCTGAGCCTATATTATGAAACAATACAATATAAAGTATGCAGTCAGTATGTGAAATGTATCGAGTATGTAAGGTAAGTAAAACTTCTAAGTAAGTAAATTCAGTGATCATGCATAACATAAAACATTTCATCATAAGAATTTGAGAGTAGGGCTTGCATGATATTATCTGAAAACATGATTTAAACATAACTGAATATCATAACTGAATTGAATGACCTAAAGATGAAAACTGATAATCATAAGTAAAATGGATTATTGGGTCAAACCTGCTCAATGCATAATATCATGACTGATGAACCTGCATAACTGAAATCATGAGGAACAATGGGAGACTCGTCATATAACCGACATTACCACGATAGAGCTTACGTGGTCCCGACTATTAGTCGCCATAGCAGTCCAAAGCCTTTCCAGGGCTATGGATGCTACCATAATATCGATATCAAGCTGAAGGACCTTTGGGTGTAGGAGAAGCTCACAAGGGAGGTCCTAAATACTCCGAACATACCTGCATTGGCACGTAGTTCTAAGGCATAGGGTTGACTGACCCATAGCATACTCGGTGCTAGATACTACTCACAAATACATGCATATGCTCTCCATTGTTTTTCAACCAAGCTAAACCATCGTCTAGTGACGAAGCTGAATCATAACATACAAGCATAATTTGAAATTATAACATGAGGAGACTTGGTTTCAAACTATACCACAAGATGAAAATAGTGGGAGTTTAGACTCTAAAACCATGTAGTAAGCTAATAACATGAAATTTAGATAAATCATGAAACATACTTGACCATATGGGCTTGCCTAATATTTAAACATGCTTGACATAGACTTGATCATTCTAAAACATGAACATGGACATGGGTAATTCGAAATCATACTTTCATCATATACATCTAATCATGCTTGAATACATATATCATAGATGTCAACTTTCATGAACTTTCATGGATGGGCATCATAATTTGTAAAACATGAAAACATAATTTTTAATTGAAAACATTGTAAAATATTCCCATTAATACAATTCAACATTAGAAACATGCATAGATCATACCTATGATTGATGCTTAGAGAATTCTAATATTAGGTTAAAACCCCATAGATCCATCAACTAGAATTTTCATGAAATAGAAGTGGAATTGGGCATGGGTGTGGATGAATACACCCATTCATAACCCTACATACCTGTAGAAATTTAGTTTCACCACTCTCTTGAGAACCCAAAGGAAATTTGGGAAAGAATTTGATGAATCTAAGCTTGATCACCCTGAGGAGCTTCTAGACTTGCGTGCATTGAATTGAATGGGTATAGAAATAACTTACTCCTCCTAAAACACACCTTTCTGAGGTTTAAATGACGTATTATAGGCCTTAGGAACTTAGAAATATGGAAAAGCCCTTAATAAATTCGCAGGAAAAATACTCACTGCCAGTACCCATGAAGGACTGGATGACTCGTTCCCATCACCATGACTTGTGGTATCAAGTCGTTGCCTGCACTGGAATCCTTCCTTCTGAGGGTCACCACGAGAGACACCACAACTTGTGGTGCACCCAACGACTCATGGTGACTAAATCGTGACCTACATTGCCCAACTTTTTCAACCATCAATCAAATCTTGACCACGACCAACACAACGAATCGTGGTTCTAACCACAACTCGTGGTCATTCGTAAATCCCAAAATTTAACCAAGTCCACCCTTCTCCGCACGAGTCACTTAACGACTCGTGGTGTACCTCATGGGTCACTAGACGACTCATCCTGTGACCTGGTGTAGAAAAATCCTATTTTCTCCATTTAAACCCTCAATCTGATCTTAGGGCTCTCGGTGTATTACAGACTGGTAAGGATAATTCAACTCGAAAGAATCTGGAGTTGGCACAGAAGTGACTGGTATCATATGTTGATAACGACCATCCGAATTCGAAGAAATAAAACTGGATGTCAGGACATAGTCAAACAAGATAAAGATGAGATGAGTTTAAATGTCAGCCCATTTTCACCAGTCAATATGAAACTGAAGAAAACATGAATGAGTAGAGGTCTTGTGTGGACGAGATTGATGAAAGATGCTCCCTAGGGTTTTACTATAAATAGACATTTAGTCTTTTGTAATGGGGGTTCTGCAGTTTTTGGTAACACTTAATATTTACAATCCTAGAAGATTAAACTAAAAAGTCTCTTAGCTCTCAGGTTTTTCATCAAACATTGCTTCAAGAGGACAACACAAGCTCACTATGTCGATTAAATATATCGTTCAGATTGGAACTATTCTATTGTCTATTTACCATTCACTTACTTCTATTTACTTCTATGTTATTTCATTATAGGGTCAATTTAATCTGCGTGACCTTAAATCACACTTAGAAATTCAACTGTATCATTTTAGGGTAAATATATAGCTCACCATGGGGCTAGGGTAATTGCCGTATTAGTTTGAACTCTTAATCTTACTTTTAGCTAAATTGTTGGAATTTGTTTTGTAAGGACATTCCACTACAATCATAGAAAATATCATGGCCAAAATCGATTAGCAGTTGAACACTAACCACGACAATGACAGAGTGATCCTGAACAATGAGTAGGCATCTGGACCACAAATGGAATTACCAAATGGGGACCGAACATTGCTTTATAACAGTGAGGAAAAATATCCTGGGGAGTATGGACAATGAAATGTAGGGGATCAGACCCTCAATAACATGGATGATGACGTGGATAAACACCATATGAATAGAGTGGAGTGAGCACTTGATTTTGAGGAAATAATGAGGATTATGGTTGCTCAATAGGGACAAGTAATGAAACACCTTACATGAAAGGATTGTAGTATGACATGGCTCCAGTGGATGGTGAGTTCCCACAATTTAATTTTGAAATCTCTAATTCCACCACCGAAGACAATTCCTGCACAAATAGAAGCCCAATCAGAAAATGACAAAGACTATGGCTCCGGTAGCAGTTCCAGAGTTGGGAGTGTTTCGGAGGACCATTTCAAGATTGAAATTTTGAAGTGTGTGAAAAATATTTTGCACTAGAATGGATCAAATTCCTGGAGCCCCTCCGGATATGAAAGGGATTGATTTGAAGAAATACATTCAGTTGCCATATTAGTCAAGTGCAACTTTGACATTGATACTCAAAAAGTTCAGAATGCAAGACCCTAAATACGATAGATCCATATGAGAATGTTATGACATACATTATGGAAATTAAGAGGAATAATTTAATTCTAGATGAGATTAATTAAAATGATTCTAGTTAAGAAGTTTGGAAAGACATTAATCAGAGTAGCTTTGACATGGTACTCTCTTTTTCCTGAGCATTTGATTGACTCCTTTGGTATGCTTGTATGTCAATTTATTAAGGTGAATTCTGGCCTAGAAAGTGTAGACGTGAAAGAAAGACACATTTAACATAGCATAGGTCGAGACAAAGATACTCCAAGAATTCATGGGAGATTCCAAAGGAAAATAATGTTACTATCTATGGTGCGAGATAACTAGGCGTCAGAGGCCTTTACCAAAGGATTGAATCCCTTAAGTTTGGATGCTTTTCGAAAGTTGAAGGACAACCTAACCGATTTTTCTGTTACTACTTGCGAAAATGTACATAACTGGTATAAGTCAAAGATTCGAGTCTAGGATAACCAGGTCAACTTGATGATAATTTCAACGCCAACAAGTCATAGTTGATTTCAAGAGGCGCCTCAGAGAAATTTTGATTAGGAAATAAGATGAGGTTGATTTTGACCTTATATTTTGGTAGGGAGGTTAGTTCTAGAAAGGATCTCTGAGCAAGGAATTATGTGTTCACACGTGGATAGAGCTTATCAACATGTTCTTGAAGAAATGGTTCCATTGAGTAAGAAAGCTGAACAAAAGGATAAAACCTTCTACTTTAAGTAGCTTTCGGGGGAGCAATTGTTTGAGGCATGGGAGCACTTCAAGTAGTATGTATTGCAGGAACCCACTCATGGGTTCTCTGATCATCTTTACCTTGAGAAATTCTACATTGGACTGCATTCTTCGACTTAATTCATGGCCAAAAATGTAGTAGGGGTTTGTTTCATGGACAACACATACAATTGTATTCCCATTATACTAGACAGGATTGCAAAGCATAACAAAGCATGGCATAGAGGAGATCAAAGTGGAGGCTTGGATATGGGTACTCCTTCATTATCTTATTTGATGAAGGAGAACCAAGAGTGTGATCAGATGATGGCCACTATGGCCACCAACCTTGCCTTGTTGACTAAGAGATTGACCGAGACTGGGGTCAATAAAGTGCATTCCATTGAAGAAGCACTGCATGGTCCTTAATATGGGCATGGATGCCCTCCTCCTACCTTTCAATACCAATAATTCCAAGAGCCACCTCCAATGCAAGTTGAAGATGCGAGCTATGTTGGCAACACATCCGGGGGTTATCCAAGGCCACATTATCAACAAACATTAAGGCCATCCATATTACTCTTACCAACGTCAATTGAGATCGTAACCGCAAGCTCAAGATCAATATTATCCATAGAATGACTATGGAGGACCAAATCAAGGGTGGCACAGTAATGGTAATTTTAAGAATAAGAGCTCAAATCTCTATGTCCCACCAAGGGGTCTATCTTCTAGTTCACAAAATTGGAGGGAGGGACTATCTCAAGAACAAGAGGGTTCCAAAATTGAAGGCATGTTGGAGAAAGTGCTCTCCAACCAAGAGACATTAGGCCCATATCTGAAGACTTTGATAGAAATTGTTGGCTTCCACACAGCTTTTTATTCGCATATTGGAACAACAACTAAGAGTTCTCTCAACAGAGGACAACCCCAAGCGAAAAAGGCATCTCCTTAGTGACACAGTGGTCAACAACAAAAGGGAACATTGGTGTCTCCAATGCTCATTGTATGACTATTGTCACTAGAAATGCAAAGATTGTGTAGCTTATTATTTATATTGCTTGTGGTGATGATATTACTAATGGTGTTGAAGTTGATTATAAGGTTGTTGTTGAAGTTGATTATAAGGTTGTTGTTGAAGGTTTGATGAAGCCACCAATTGATGTGGTGGTTAATGAAGCGATGGTGAGCTCTAAGCGGAAGGAAAAGGCAAAGGAGAAGTTAGTTGACATTGCAAAATCTTATCCTCCCCCTCCTCCTCCCTTTCCTCAAAGACTAACTAAGTAAGCTCTCAATGTCAAAATTGCTACACACATTAAGAGGTTGAAAGAAGCAACGTTTTGAATTTCCGTTCATTGATGCTAATAAAGAGATGTCCAGGTTTGCTAAGTACCTCAAAGAGTGGTTGACAAAGAAGAGGCCAAGTGAGATAGCATTGGTCCCCATAACCCTCCGGGTTAGTGCCATCATTGCTGACACACATGTGGAGAAAAAGGATGATCTAGGGGAGTTCTCCATTCCATACAAAATTGGGTAATATGACTATTTGTGTGCTCTATGTGATAATGGGGCAAAAATTAATTTGATGCCCCTATCCATATACAAAGAGGTAGGTTTTACTATGTTGAAGCCTACCTCTATTCGGCTCCAAATAGCTGATAAGCCAATCACCGAAGGGGTAGTAGAGGATGTGTTGGTGAAGGTTCGAAAGTTTGTACTCCCAACCGAATTTATAGTATTGGATTGCGCAGTGGACATTGAAATCACCATTATTCTTAGGAGACCTTTCCTATCTAGTGGGAGGGAAATTGTGGACTCAGAGAAATATGAGATCATGTTCCGGGTCAAGAATGAAAAGATAACTTTGAAACAGGTAAGGTCCATTTATTGCCTATAGATGTTGGGAGCATTTTTGTGGTTAGGATGGTTGATGATGAGAGCGAAAAAGTTTCAGTTGGGATCAAAGAGATACCTAAAAAGAAGAAGTCTTAAAGAAAATGGATGAAGAAGTATCTTTGCAGATCCGAGGGAAGAAAGTGGATGAGAAAGTCCCGTCCTAAGGATGACTCACCTTGGTGTTAATTTAGGTATCATGCGTCGTGCCACGATGTTAAATTAGGCGCTTCGTAGAAGATAAATCAAGAGATGCTGCACCATATTTAGTATCCACTTCATGTCGTGACGTCAATCAAGCACTCTTTGGAAGACAACCCTAGTATTCTTGGACTGATGTGCATTGATGCATACAGGTTTGATCTTAAATGGTGGGAAAAAATTAAGCAAGGTATAAAGAGGGAGCTTCAGCCTCTTATAGATAGGTCCAGGGCTGGACCGTATCTTGAAGATGTGCACTGTTATTTTCCTCGTCTATAGGAGGCTAGGAAATAATTATCTAGAAAATATGAGTTCAAGTGACGGTCTGTTATATAGACTACATCTTATGAAAGCAGTTCATCTTTTGGACTGTAATTTGTGATTAAAAGAGTGGGGACAATTTTGTCATTTAGGGTTTTATGTGGTTTAATAAAGTAGGTCATTTCTTCAAGAAACAAGTGTCTTCGGTTTTGAAAACCTAGTGCCCCGTAGTCTATGGAGGGTTTTAAAAGGCACTACATGCCTGTTACTCCCATATTCTCCATATTCTCCTTCATGAAAAATCTGAAGCTCGCTATTGTTGTACCTCGAGATTTTCAAAAGCTCCACCCTATTGCATTTTGCATCATCTCCTTGCACACACATCATTTCATACTATCTAGCATCAATTTTTCAAGCACCTAAGGTTTCATTGAACTTGTGACTGAGTTCACTCCACACACATGAAACACTTATTTCTCTGCTAACCTTAGTATTGTGCTCGATTTTATGCTTTATTGTGTGCATATTTCCTATTGGTTATTGATTACTATTGCTTTCAACTTGAATTGGGGGGGGGGGAAACTAGATGAATAACATGAACTGAATGGGGATTTTTTCACATCCCAAAATTGGGTGAGGGCGTGATTGGCTCCGATACCTAACTAACCAGGGAGTCGGCTATACATCATCTATAACTATAAGACTTAGGTCATCCAGGCTACCTTCCATAATCAATCGAGGTAAACAATTGGACCCATAAGGTCTCAACTACATAGATAAATAGCCGGGATGCTGAAAAGGACACAAACTGAATAACATTCTACATACTAAGTCAAAAAAGCCTCTAAAGAGCATGCAGAGCTGATTGTCGGAATAGGGCTCCGACCTACCCATAACTATAACCCAAAACTCAAGCTGAAGTAACTAGATCTTATCTCTAGGAAGAAAAGAACATACCAACACATCGGTTGATCCCACAAACCGCTACTGCAACTGCCAATCCCAGCCTTTACCTACAGCTGCGGCATAAATGCAGGTCCCTAAGTGAAGAAACGCCAATACAAATAAAATATACTGGGATGTAAGATTGAAACTGTTAACGTGAGACAGTAATCATATAATAATTGATTCAAAAGCATAATCATATAAAGGAAAAATATAACCTGAAACTCTATAACTGAAATTGATAACAACTCACTATAATAGGAGTGAACTCAATATAACTGAACCAGGAGTAGGGATAGAGTATACTAACTATGGTAACTGTAATCTGACTGGAATCTCATATGTACCAATGCAATTTATGTAGTAACATAAATGCCGCATAACAACAAATATATGCATAAATGAAATCATGAGTATGTATACAATGCTCTATCTATCCACCCAACCAGCATACATTCTGGTGGTCAATGCCTCTACCCATCCGATATAGTCGCTCGGAGGTCTGTATGTATCATCTGTTTACCCAACTAATATATGTTCCAGTGGTCATATCATATGCTTGTAGGTTCACTAGGTACATAATCATAAGTAACATAATGCCACCGTGCGTGTTTGTGATGTAATAGTATCAGGCATAACCTCATACCCTGATGACTCAATAATGACCCTCTTTGCGTAATCTGCTGGGGTAATTGAAACTGGATCAACTAAAGAGAGCCTTTAGCTCGATACATAACTATCCATATCTGAGAGGCTAAATTTGTACACATTCCAAGCCTCTTACGTAGAGTATCTAATTTGAGTTCTTAACTTAACTGATTACTAGCAAACTTGTATCCATACTCGTTTAGACATTGGAAATGTGTATACATGAGAAAGACTCTTATCTAAACTTAAGAAACTCAAATGATAACTCAATAATAGCTGAACATATAGACTTATGAGTGTACCTGTATATATCAACACCCATTATTCCAAAAATACTTGGGTTACCTCCTAAGAAACACTTGATTAAATGTAGCAATATGACATGGATACAACACATGGTGTAGTATTTCTTGGGTTTCCTCCTAAGAAGTGCCTGATTTAATATAACGAAATGACATAAGGTACCTGGATCATGCACATGGTGATCCGTCCTTGGGGGAGGGGACTTCCTTATCCATTTTCTACTTTTCGTGCCACATAGGTATCGTTTCACCTATTTTGATTTGATCTTCTTTCTCATAGGTGATGCAACAATAGTATGTTCAGCTACTTCATCAGCATTCTTCTCCGCATGAACCACAAAAATGTCCCAACCCCTATGAGAAACAAATGACATCTCCCGACTTTGAAGGTGACGCTTTTATTTTTATCGAAACATGATTTCATACTTTTCTAGGTCCATCAAGGCCCTATCAATAGATAGAAAATATCTCCCAAGTTTGATGGAAATATCTTGGTCTACATCACAGTCCAGAACCAAAAAATTAGCCGGAAGCACAAACTTTCCAACATTTACTAGCACGTCTTCTACCACCCCCACAGGTGTTTTGATTGTCTTATTGTCCATTTGGAGATGGATAGAGGTTGAACTTAACATGGACAAACTAGACCACTTGAAAATAGCTAGAGGCATCAAATTAATACTTGCCCCATTATTATAAAGGTTGTGCAGGCAATAATATCTACCGATCCTAAAAGGGAAAGTAAATTCACCTGGATATCTTTTCTTCTCTGTTATACCCTGGAAAATTTTTGGTGATTATTTGATGTTTCTATGTCATATTAGGAGAGTACGGGTTGTATATTGTCCATAGGTAAGGAGGAAAAATGTACAAAGGGAAGAGCGAAGAGTATGCAAAGTACATAAGTAAGGGTTAATTTTAAATGGTCATATCTCCCAATCTATAATGAGTTAGGAGCCTACACCTATCAAACTAAAGGTCTTTGAGACTACTTTTTAGAACATCAAACCGGTCATTAATTATAGTTTTGAGTAAAAATTTATAGGCATTTTATCAAGGCAACTTGGAATAGTGATGTGGCCCCGCCGCCTTAAGTTAATCCACCACTCCAATTAGATATATATCAAAGTTTAACCTATAATTCATTTTCCAAATTTTATATAATTGAGAAGCTTGTTTATGCTCCATATTTCCTCTATTTTCTAGCAACAAATTTCAAGAAAACTTCACCAAAAATCAAATGTAATAGCAACTTGATTGAAAAGGCAAGGAGAGTTTGGTGTGTTGTTGTTGTTGTATTGCTGCTATGTTGCTGCTGTGTTTTGGAGGAAGTAACAAGTTGGGAATACAATCTTTTTTTTTAAGATCTGGATACAAGTAAAAAAAGGTGAGAATTCTACTACTCAACTTGCTTGAATTCAAGAGTAAAAGATAAAAAGTTGGAGGTGTGTTTAGTGTGTTTGTAAGCTGTTTTAAATACATTTTGGAAAGAGTTTTGTGGTGTTCTTGGATGCATTTTGGAATAGTATCAACCATAATATATAATCCCTTGTCACATGAGTTTAAGGAAAATAAAGAGGTAATATTTCAAACTCCATAAACTTGCACGAAAACACAAGTTAAAACTAGATATTGAAGCTAACTTGTTGTGTTGTTTACGTGTGATATTATTGTGTTGTTGCTGCTCGTTTTTGATACTTGGTGCAGCTGTGTTTTTCTGGGAATATACTCTATAATATATAAGTTGGAAAAAAGAATGAGTAAGTGATTTTCCTCTCTTGAATCATCTAAAAAGTCTATGGAACTAAATCTAAAGTTAGCAAGTTGTAGTGTTGTTTTGTATATGTTGTGATGTGAAGTTGCAACTATTTTGAGGAAGCTTATGCATATGTATATGTTCTGAAGTTATACTCCAATTTTTTGACGTTTAAACGCCGATAAAGGTAATTGAAAATCCTCTTGAAAGTTCTTTGAATTCATGGCATATAAGGTGTATAAACGTGCTAATTGACATCGGGTATTGTCATTTGTATGTTGCACGTTTTGACATGGTTTCTTAGATGAAAATCTTGACAAACCAGTATCTCAATTATGCTGTTAATCTAAGGATCTTTAAAGTATTTCAAGTTCAAAACTGAAGGAAATATCAATTAGAAAAGGCTTGTCAAAATAATGTATATAAGGTGCCCTTTGTCTCTTGATTTTCAAGCACGAATTCATGCTGAGTTTGAATCTTGCATTCTCCTATATTTAACCTTATGTAGTAGCATATATGGTTCTTTCCAAGTGTTAGAATTACTTTTTATTAAGTTATGGATTGCTAAAGATTTAGAACAAATGAATGTAAAGTGAAAAGAACAATTGTCTTTGATTATGGTCATAGTTGTAAATAGAATCTGAAGTTCCCTCAGCGTGGGCATTGTGAGCTGGTCCTTTAAATTATATTATGTATGTGTAGCATCAAAGGTGTTTTACATTCTGGTTTCTATGGAAATTGGTAAACATGGAAAGATGACAATGCGCGGACGAACTTAACATTTGAAATCAATTTTAAGTCAATTAGGGCTGACGAGGGTAACGAAATGAAATTGCCATATGATTATTGCCTACCCTCCTTAATACATGTTTTAAGGAATATATGGTAATGAGAAGGTCCCCCAACCCCTCTCCTCTAATTTAAGAGACTAATTAACACATTTTTTTTAACTAACCAATATATTAAACATGTAAAATAAAACTTGAATGTGTATACTATCGATATGTCTATGAAATTATTTTTATGGGAAGGTTATACACAGTATCTTAATGTTAGCAAGTTATGCGGAAATAAGAATGCATATACATGCTTCTACTTACATTCAAGTTACACGCTAAGGCAACAAGATTTGTCTTTAGAATGTCACCTTAATTTTCCTAGAACTCTTGTGCTATCTGAACCTTCTGAGAGTCGCCAAGGAATTAAGTAAAATAAGTGGTCTAAATATGTTATTTGGTAAAATGATATAAATAGTATTATGTGACAACCTTCTATGAATTAATTAGAGTTGAGAGAAGAGCTCCTCTATGCCCCTAAACGATTATGTTAAGTTAATTATCCTAAGGTTTGAATTGTCTTCCTAGTTGTAAAAAGGTTGATCCTATAAACTTCCAAGATGCTTATAATGACGTTAGGCTTTCTTAAGCTGCTCAGTTAATTGCCAAGGTTGTGTAAGTTATCTTAATGTTATTCGAATTATGAGTATAGGTCTTTATTTTCCTATAAGACAGTCCTTAGAGAATTTCTTGCAAATGTTTAAGCTAAAGAACTCCTGATCTCAGATCCATAAGCTAGGTCTTCACGTCCATAAGTTACATTGAAATGGGTTATGCTAATGTAAGAAGTGTCAAATAATCATATTCAAAGAACTTTGCTAACGACCCAGCCAAGTATTTGGATTTTCAAAAAGTGTAAGAACTCAAGTATTTATAAGTCCCTTCAGCGAGAAGTATTAATGTATACAATTCTCATGTTGTAGTATGCAATTATACTTAAGTCACACGTCTTTATGTTCATCTCTTGTCGAGTTATTATTTAAGTTTCTTAAGTCTAGAAAAAAGTCCTTCTCACATATACATGTTTCCAATGTGTAAATAAGTGTGAATGCAAGGTTGTTAGCAATCAGTTAAGTTGAGAACTCAGATTAGATACTCTGTGTGAAATTCCTAGACATATGTACAACTTTAGCCTCTCAGATATGACTAGTTATGCATTGAGCTAAAAGCTCTCTTCGATTGAGTCAATATTTAGTGGTTCCAGCAGATTACTGGATGAGGCTTACTATTGAGTCACCAAGGTTAGTGGTTATGCCTTATCATAGTTATCCTTTATCTAATATATAGGTTATATGGTACATAATTCTAAGAGGAGATTCCACGACTCCTCTCCCTTAAGCTAAACATCAGGTTATTGAGTTCCTGAATACTAAATGTGCTGAGTGTTGTCTATTGAACTTTTGAAATATCTTATGTCATTCGAACCTTCTTACAACTGTGCAAGTGTTTGAATATGTGTGTCTAAGTGTTGTTTGAAAGATTTATATGACATATGTGCGTATGCCAACCTTTGAATTATGAAAGAGGCCTATTTAGGCCACACACCCAAATTTCATTGCTTTTATGCCATCTATGTTGATTGACTTAATATGAGCCCATTCGGCTCCGTATATGAATGTCAGGACCTGAACATGGGCCTGGATCTAGACACGATACCTAGAAACATAAATGACTTCAAGTCAACCCATGGCATAAACGTGAGAACTAAAGCTCAACATAAGTAGAGCTGAAAAACAGAATTTTGAAATAGCGGAAGTCTAAATAATAAAACATCCATTCAACAGAAACATCAAAACACTGAATTTGAAGCTGAATATACAACTCTAAGTCTATAAAGCCTCTACCATACTAACGAGCTGATAGGACAACAACCCAACTAGCTCACTAAACGTCTGAAACTGAAAATAACAACACTCAACTAATTGAAGGTCCTCGAAGGATGAGAACTCACTAACAAGATGAAAGTGGGAGTATCGACTCCAAAACCATATGGAAAGATAATATTATAAAACTGAACTGAATCATAAAAACATGCTTAAATTATATGGGCTTCCCCAAACTTTAACACCCTTGAAATAGACTTGATAGTAAAAATCATGGATTTCATAAATGGGTAATCATAAATATTCTTTCATGCTAGATATCTCATCATACTTGAAAACATAGATCATAAACTTGACTTTTTATGAAACTTGCATAATTGGGCATAATTCTTCTAAAAATTGAAATAATGAATTTATAATCAATTTGCACATAAAAACTTCCCATGAATCTTAAAACATCATTTGAAATATGAAGGGAATTGACATATGAATTAAACATAGAGAATTTCATAAATTGGTTTAAAACCCCATAAGTTGATACACTTGAGTTCATGAACTTGAGAAGGGATTTGGGATGAGAGTGAATGGAAAACTCCCATTCATGATCCTACATACCTGGGTAAGCTGATTCTACACCCTTCCTTGAAAGCCTAAGAGATTTGGGGAAGAACTAGGAGAATTCTTAGACTTGATATTCAATGGAACCATCTATTCTTGCATGCATGGGAGAGAATGATTTAGAATATGCTAAACCTTCTTAAAACCTTCCTAACAAAGCTTAAAAAGAAGTGGTTTAGGGCTTAGGAGCATAGAAAATATGAATACACCGTTACTAAATTCACAGAAAAAATTACTCTGCTAGTCCTCATAATGGACTTCACGACTCGTTGGACCACCCACGACTCGTGGTTCACACTCATTACCACTATTGGAAATTCAGACCTCCAACTCTCCATCCTGACCATGGCTTACTTCATGAGTCGTGAAGTGACACCACGGCTTATAGATCCACCTGTGGTCACCCCCAGACCACAACTCTTCACTAGCCTGGCACCCTCCTCACGAACCACTCCACGACTCATTGGGTGACCTGACGAGTCATTTTGTGACTTGTGCAAATTTTTCTGTTTTCTATGCTTCAACCCTCGGGTATGATCTTTGAAACTTTTTGGGTATTACAATACTTAAGGATAAGGAAAGGGATTATATAAAACAAAGAGAAATTCAAAACAAGTTACATGCTCGTGACCCACAACAATGCTTCGGTCACAGCAAATGGTAACACAATGCCGCCGTTAACTCGCTTATCTCCCCCTTGAGAACATTCATCCTTGAATGTGGGTAAGCATACTGAATAACTGGGGGAAAGGAATTGTCATCCTAAATACTGAATATATAAAGTTGAAAACTGATGGAGTGACTGACTCCAGACTGATATACATGACTGAACTAAATTCATGAATCACAAATACAAGCACTGACATAAATGAAATTGAGAGACATGAACTAGATGAATAGAGTACTACGGAGGAAATTGACCCCTCATGCTGGGACTGAGCCGGAAGGGAAATGATGCGGGTATTTATCCATCATATCTTCTTCGGCTTCCCACGTAGCTCCCTCAATAAGCTGATTTCTCCATAGAACCTTTAATGAAGCTACTTCTTTGTTCCTCAACTTCTGAACCTGACGATCAAGAATTTCAACTGGAACCTCTTCATAGCTAAGGCCATCCTTCACACAAATTCTCTCTACCATAACAATCAATATAGGATAACCAACACACCTCTTCAAGAGCGATACATGAAAAACTGAATGTACTGAAGCTAACTCCGGGCAATTCCAACTTATAGGCAATCTTACCAACACGTCTCATAATCTTGTATGGGCTAACATATCAGGGATTGAGCTTCCCTTTCTTTCCAAATCTCATTACTCCCTTCATGGGAGACACTTTCAGAAATACCCAATCATCAACTTCAAATTCGAGTTCTCTCCTCCTCACATCTGCATAGGACTTTTGATGACTCTGAGCTGTTTTCAGCCTTTCCCTTATAAGTTGAAATTTCTCGACAGACTCATAAACTGAATATATCCCTATCAACGTAGCTTTGCCTACCTCAAACTAAAAAATAGGCGATCTATATCTCCGCCCATAAAGAACCTCAAACGGAGCCATATGAATACTAGAGTGGCAACTATTATTATATGAAAACTTGATAAGAGGAAAATGATCATCCCAACTACCTTTGAAGTCGATCCCACATGCTTTCAACATATCCTAAAGAGTCTAAATGGTCCCCTAAGCCTAACCATCTATCTGTGGGTGAAAAGCTGTGCTAAGCTTGACTTGAGTACCAAGTCCCTTCTGAAACGACTTCCAAAATTGTGAAGTGAACTGATTACCTCTATCCAATATGATGGATAAGGGAATACCATGCAATCGAACTAACTCCTGAATATACAACTTAGCATAATTCGTCGCTGAGTCTGTAGTTTTGATCGGTAGAAAATGAGCTGCTTTAGTCACCTTGTCCACAACCACCCAAATAGAGTCATACTGTCGATGTGTACAAAGAAAACCTATGTTGAAATCCGTATTGATCTCTTTCCACTTCCAAGTGGGTATACTAATGTCTTGTAGCACACCTCATGGTCTTTGATGCTCTACTTTCACTTGTTGACAGTTTGGACACTTAGCTATAAACTTAGCTATGTCCTTCTTCATGCCATTCCACCAATAGACTTCCCGTAGGCCACGGTACATCTTGGTGGCACCTGGATGTATAGAATATTGGGATCCATGAGCCTCATTCAACATCCTCTCCCTCAAATCATCAACGCCTGGAACACACAAATGACCCTGATATCGAAGTACTCCATCTCCCCCTTGGGAGAAAACCTCTACCTTCTAATTCTAAACCGCTTCCTTCAACTTTACCAAAATAGGATCCTCATCTTGTATAGCCTTGATCTCAGTAACCAAAGAGGATTTGGAACAATCTTTAGCAGTGACACCACCATACATTGAATCAACAAGGAGAGCTCTTACACGAGCAAGCCTATGGACATCCTTCACTAGCTCTTTCCTTCCATCTTCCACATGAGAAAAACTCTCCATGGATAGCCTGCTAAGAGAATCTTCCACTATATTTTCCTTTCCCGGATGATAAATGACACTCATGTCAGAGTCCTTGAAAAGTTCTAACCACCTCCTTTGTCGCAAATTCAGGTCCTTCTGAGTGAACACATACTAAAGGCTCTTATGGTCTGTGAACACATCTACATGCACCCCATACAAATAGTACCTCCAAATCTTCAATGCAAACACCACTGCTGCCAATTCTAGGTCATGCATCGGGTAATTCTTCTCGTGAGGCTTAAGTTGTATAGAAGCATATGCAATGATCTTACCATACTATATCAACACACGGTGTCACTAGGGNCTCGTGAGGCTTAAGTTGTATAGAAGCATATGCAATGATCTTACCATACTATATCAACACACAACCAAGACCGACCCTAGAGGCATCACAATACATAACAAATCCGTCTGTACCCTCAGGTAGGGTCAACACTGGGGCTGAAGTGAGTCGAGTCTTTAACTCTTGAAAACTCTTCTAACAGGCATCTAATCATTAGAATTTAACTTTCTTCTGTGTCAACTTAGTTAACAGTGCTGCAACAGATGAAAATCCTTCAACAAACCTTCTGTAGTATCCAGCTAAATCCAAGAAACTCCTGATATCTGAAGGACTAATTGGTCTAGGCCAATTCTTTACAGATTCTATCTTCTAGGTGTCCACTTGTACACCCTCACTTGACACCACAGGACCCAAAAATTTCTAATTAGTTCATCCAAAACTCGCACTTGCTGAATTTAGAAAACAACAGGCGATTTTTGAGAGTTTGTAGCACAATCCTCAAATAAGAGACACATTCCTCCTCGCTCCGAGAGTATATGAGGATGTCTTGTATGAAGAAAATTATGAACATATACAAATATGTCTTGAAAACCCTATTCATCAAATCTATAAAAGCTGCAGGAGCTTTCATTAGTACAAAAGACATAACTATAAACTCATAGTGATCATACTGAGTCAAGAAATTTATCTTCGGGATGTCACTCTCCCTTACTCTGAGCCGGTGATAACTGGACCTGAGATCTATCTTTGATAACCAGACCTGAGATCTATCTTTGAGAAGCACTTGGCACCCTGAAGTTGGTCAAACAAGTCATCAATTCTTGGAAGGGGATACTTGTTCTTGGTTGTAACCTTGTTCAACTGCCGATAGTCAATGCACATACGAAGAGAACTATCCTTCTTTAAGACAAAGAGAACTGGTGCAACCCACGGGGACTTGCTAGGTCTGATGATGCCCTTATCTAAGAGATCCTTCAACTGCTCTTTCAACTCCTTTTGCTTAGCTGGATCCATTATGTATGGAGAAATAGATATAGGCTGCGTATCAGGAAGAAGATCAATACCAAAGTCAATCTCTTGCTCGGGAGGGACTCCTGGCAGATCATCTAGGAAAACCTCTGGATACTCACACACTATAGGAACTGACTGGATAGTCGGGGTCTCGGATGTAACATCCTTAACCTGAACTATATGGTGAACACAACCCTTGGAAATCATCTTTCTGGCCTTATGGTAGGAAACAAAGCGATCTACAGGCACAACTGAACTACCTTTCCGTTCTAGTACTGGCTCACCCAAAAATTGGAACTCTACCGCATGGGTTGTATAATTTATTGAGGCATAACATTCATGAAACCAATCCATACCAAAGATAACATCAAAGCCAGTCATGTATAACTCTACTAGATCAGCTGAGGTGACTTTCTGAAGAACTGCGATAGGGCAATTTTGTATATCCGTCGAGCTATAACGGAGTCACCGACTGGAATAGAGGCTAAGAAGGGTTCTGACAGGACTTTGGGACTAACTTTGAAACTAATAGAAACATAATGTGTCACAAAAGATTAGGTAGCCCCTAGATCTAACAATGCATATATATCATGACGAAATACTCGTAACATACCAGTGACAACATCTGGAGAGACCTCCTGGTCCTGACGAGACGAGAAGGCATAAAACCTGTTCTGGTGCTGACCACCACCTACACTAATGGATGCACCGTGCTGAGCTTAGTGTGCTGGTAGAGCTGCTGAACTGGGAATTTGGGTCACGACTTCTACCATGACCCTGTCTGGCTGCTGGACAATCTTTGAGCATGTGTTCGGGCTTCCCGCACCCAAAACATGCCCATGATCTTTCTAAGCACCGATCGGGGTTCCTCCTTCCAACCTTTCACAATTGGAATACAGGGGTTTACTAACTTGCTCCCCTGACCTTGAGATACTGATGCCTGTCCCCTCCGATCACGCCTAGACCTGGATGGCATACTGGCTGATGATGGTGCTGGGGTTGATGACCTCTGGTGGGACTACTTACATTGTGCACCACCAGACTTGTGCTAGGAGAACCTAAAACTGTTTGTCCTGTCCCTCTTGGCCTCTCTGCCTCTCTTTCATCTATACCATCTCTACCTACCGTGCATACAAGACCAATAGAGACAAGTCAATGTCCTGATGTAGCATAGCAGTCCTGCAATCCTTGACCGATTAATCCGCCACCCCATTCACAAATCTGCTCACCCGAGCCCTCTGATTAGCCACCATTTCTTGTGCATATTTGGACAACCGGGTGAACTCTAGAGAATACTCTTTCTGCTTCAAATTCACAAACTCGGCCGCCTTGATCACCCTTATCTCCCAAGGAAAGAATCAGTCTAAGAATGTAGTAAGGAACTCATCCTAACCAATGAGATCCGCTCGGACTCCCCGACTATCCTTCCACTGCCTGTACCAAATATGAGCGGACCCTTTCAACTAATAAGAGGCTAGGTTTGCGCACTCCTCCCCCTTCACCCCCATAATCTGGGTGATCTTCTGGATCTCCTATATGAACTTGTAGGGGTCCTTATCCACTCTCGACCCAAGGAACTCGGGATGATTTATCATGAGGAAATTCTGAACTCAAGCTGCTGTTGCGTTCCTATTCTGAGGAACATGAAGCACTGCCTGCTGATTGACCTTAGCGGTCAATGCCTGTTCCAACACATGAATGGTTGCCCTAAACACAACATGGGCAACCTGCTCAGGCACGGGATCAACTGGGGCTGGTGGAGCCTACTGGTTCCCATCTCCATTGCCATACTCATGGCCATTTCCATTTTTGTTGCCGTTTCTTCTTCCGTTAACTCGGCGGGGAAGCATGATTTTGCAAACACATATATCACGAGTTAGAAGGATAAAGAGATACTTATCGCACGACATAGATTATGAAAGAAGAGACATTTCCTAAAACATTTTGTAGCCTCTTTGTCATAAGTGTGGCGCACTTCACACCCATGAAAAAGACTCTACTTAACATGGCTTTCTGACACCCTAGGATACACTAAACCTTTGATATGATACAAAGTTTGTCACGACCCAAACATAGGCCCCGATCTAGACACAGAACTTATAACCATAAATGGCTCCAAGTCACCCATGAAATGAACATGAGAACTAAAGCTCAACATAAGCAAACTGGAAAAAAAATTTCTGAAATAGTGGAAGTCTAAATAATAAAACATCCATTCAACGGAAACATCAAAACACTGAATCCAAAGATGAATATACAACTCTATGTCTGGAAAGCCTCTAACATACTGACGAGCTAATGGGGAAACACCCCAACTAGCTCACTAGAAGTCTAAAACATAAAATAACAACACTCGACTAACTGAAGGTACTCGAAGGATGAGGACTCACCAATAAGCGGTCTAGGATAAAATCTACAAACTAGGTAGCGGCGGGACTGAGTCTAAGCATCTAAACTTGTATAGTGAAATGATAAGTTTGTCACGACCCAAACATAGACCCGGATCGTAACACGGGACAAGGAACTCCAAGAGGCCCCAAGTCGACCCATGGCATACGCATACATCTAACTTCATCCATCATAAGCGGTAGACTAAGCACAAGGAATAGAGGAAACATAACCATAATCATAACATATCATAATGTAAGAAAATCTCTAGACATACACGCAAGCTGAGTACTACACACTGTCTGAAAGCCTCTACTACATATGATGGGTTGATGGGACAACACCCCCAACTAACCCGGACAAGTACTGAAACGTAAAAGTAGCATGAGTGTCTGTCAAACGGCCCTCGAAACATGAGGACTCACCAATAAGATGAAAATGTGCTATGATATGATCTAGATCTGAGGATGAGCCTGAGAGCCGAAACCTGTATCATAAGACGATACAACATAGGAAGTATGCGGTCAGTACATGGAATGTACCGAGTATGCAAGGTAAGTAAAATGGACATTTAAAATGTGTGAAAGCTCATAAAACAGCATAAGAGTAGGACATCATTGTCATATCATAAATATCATAACATAACATATCATAGGGCTCAAGGTTTCCAAAGCATTCGTAAAAAAATCAAAATCATGAGAGAAAAGCCGTATTAAACATAACTTGAGCCAATATACATAACCATATACATGCATAAAACATGAGGAACAGTGGGAGATTCTCTTAACCGACATACCCCATATGAGCACACATGAAGCTCGACTTGTAACCCTACTCAGGAGGCTGTCCGTACTTTTCCAAGGATAGGACCATGAAAGTGTGGTATCAACATGAAAAGGTCCATTTGGGCCGGGGACAGTCACAAAGGAGGCCCCATCATACTTACAGTGGCATGTAGTTTATGAGATCCGGGGCAGAACGTAGTTCCCGAACCTACTCGGTGTTTGATATTACTCCCAAAATGTATATAGTGCTCATAGTATAACATGCATGAATTAACGAGATACTTAAATCATGATAATCATAAACATAGTCGTACATACATGAACTAGTCATAACATAAGGCCCGTGAGTCAGCCAAAAACATAATTTATGAATCGTAGGTTTCATGCATACTTGAAGATCATACATATAGCTTGAGAATCATCATATCATGATGGGTAATTGAATAAATTTATATTTAAATAATACTTCATGCTGAACTTGTAAATATCAATAATTGAAGTGAAGATCATAAATCAACTCATCATAGATCCTACATAATTAGGCTTAATTTAGTAGAAATCAAAATCAATAACTTGATAATCAAAATAGTTGTAAAATCTGATCAAAACCCATAAAATATAATTTAAATCAAAATTTAAAACAACCCATTCATAAATCATTAAAATTCCACAAGATTTGAATGAAAACCCCATGCGAACTTTGATAGATTTTCATGAATCAATGGAGAGTGGGCATGGGTGTGAACGGAAGCACTCATTCGTAACCTTACATACCTGAAGGTAGATGAATATTAATCTTCCTTGAATACCCAAAAGGAATTGAAGAAGAAAACTTGAATCACCCTTTGATCACCTCTCTATTCTCTTGCATGCATGAATGAAGACTTAGGATAGTTTTTCCCCTCTAAAACCCACCTTTCATAGGCTAAAACGACGTAGTTTAGGATTTAGGAACTTAGGAATTACAAAAAGGCCCATAATAATTCATAGAAAATATACTTCCAGGGTGTCTCAATGAGGGACCCAACGATTCGTCCCCACTGGCTACGACTCGTGGCCTTGAGTCATGACGTACACTGCCCAAAAATCATCAGGGGACCCCATGAGGGACCCCACGAATTGTGGTGGCTGACCACGACTCGTGGTCACCACCCGTAGTGTACACTGTTTTCTTCCTTCTCTTTCATCCAATGGCTGACCTAACGACTCCTGGTGTCTGACCATGAGTCATCTCCACGCCTATGGGGACCCTTTTCTCCAAACTTCCTAACTCCTCACTGGCCTCCCCCACGAGCCACCTGACGACTCGTGGGCTGTCCTCACGAGTCGTCAAACGACTCGTCCTGAGTCTGCAACATCACTTTTACATTTTCCCTGTTTCAACACCCGGGTCCGATCCTTGGGCTTCTGGGATATAACAACAACATAGAGTATGCAGTCAATACTTGGAATATACTGAGTATGCAAGGTAAGTAAAACAAGCTAAGTAAGTATAAGCTGAAAACATGCATAACATAAATCATATATTCTAAGATCCTTAGTGTAAGGACTGCATGCTAATATCTGAAAACATGAATAGACATAAGTTGAATCTTATAACTGAATCAAATGACCCAAAGTCTAAACTAATATCCATAAGTATAACTTATAACCTGATCATTTGGTTAACCTGCTGAAAACATAATATCATAAATGATGAACGTGCATAACTAAAATCATAAGGAACAATGGGAGACTCGCTATATAACCGACACTATCACGATCGAGCTTACGTGATCCCAACTATTACACTCAAGTGGATAGAGCCATCCAAATCCTTTCCAGGGCTAAAGGCGCTATCATGATATCGATATAGAGTTGAAGGCCTCTTAGGGAAGGGGAAAACTCTCTTGAGAGGTCCCAATGTAAACACATAACCTTTGTTGGCACGTAGTTCTGAGATGGGGAAACCTTGGAACTCTAAGCCTACTCGATGCTAGACACTGCTCCCAAAAAAAAATACAAAGTGCTCTTCATCATTTTTCAACGAAGTTGATAATAAAATAATATGCATAGTCTGAAATATGAATATGGAAAGCCTTGGATCAAAACATACCACAAGTTGAAAACGGGAGTATTGACTCCAAAACCACATGGTAGGTGATGTGCCGTGATTTTACGGCACTTTCGATACTTACAATCAAGAAAATATGTGCATTCCGGATATGTTTATGTAGGTATGATGCGTTTTGTGCTTAATGTTGCAGGAAAGTAGGTTCGGAAGTGAAACAGGCAACTTAATGCTGAAAACAACTGAATAGAAGGTATATAGGCACTTCATGAGTCGTTGGAACTTATCACGAATCATTGTTGAGTTTGTGGAAAAATATCGAATTTTGAAGATTAAGGAATAGTGTACTTAACGGGTTGAAGGCACGACTTGTTACATCTAGTAACGAGTCATG
This sequence comes from Datura stramonium, assembly GCA_018107945.1. Classification (NCBI taxonomy): domain Eukaryota; kingdom Viridiplantae; phylum Streptophyta; class Magnoliopsida; order Solanales; family Solanaceae; genus Datura; species Datura stramonium. Next base: position 25,722 of record JACEIK010007308.1, read on the forward strand.
AAGCCTGTCGTGAAGACTGGAAGAAGATTTTTAAAGAAATAGCCAGTGGAGATAACGGACGACGTCACAAGTCATTAGCTGACTAAACGACTCGTTGGGAGACCATTTGAACCAATCGCAGGATACACTGGAGATTTGAAGAATGTAGACCACGAGGGTCCTAACGACTCGTGCCCAGTCTGGACAAGTCATTAGGTGACCCATTTCCACGACTGAGCTTAACACTGAGGACGCTTGTAATTCATTGATCGTGACTCGTCAGAGGTCCTAACGAGTAGTTATCTAGCCCGTGACCACTGACGACATGATTTCCAGTTTTATTTAGGAAAAGGTTTCTTAGGAACTATAAATACATTGTTTAGGTTTATTTTCAACAGACAGTTTATTATTTCTACTTTTCACATAGATTTGGTGTTGTACTCTTATACTTTGTTCAAGAAACAAAATTTACATTTTTGTTCTTGAATTTGAGTATCAAAAGCAACATTGGAATTTATTCATCAAGTTTGGAGTTTTATTCAATTTACTTGGTTTTCTTCTACGATAATTTGTAAGTTGCAATTATGATTTATTCAATATTTTGTGATTGTGATCATTCAAACATGAGTAGCTAAACCAATAATTAGGGTTGTGGGAACCAAGATGAATTAACACACATAGGTGAAACACTTAGTGATTCTTGAACGGGGTTTAATGCATATATTATTTTTTCCTTTGTTTTAATTGATTCTTAACAGTTGCAAATGTTAGGACTTGCCTTATTCTTACTTACCAGACCAAGGAGGTAGTGAATGGGAAAAGGGATTAACAACGGAGATTTGAGGCTATCAACCTTCATCTAATAACTTTAACTTGTCCGGGGATATCTAATCCGATATTAAGGGTAAGGGTTAATTAAGCATACACCCGTATATAGACCAAGTTGCATGATGATAATCATCTAGATAGGGGACCAACCATTTAGGTGAACGTAACTTATCGATATTGCATGTTAAACACCGAAATAAATCACTAGAGTAATAGCTTTTGTGGTTACAAAGTTTTGGGGAACACAATCCTAGCTAAGTCGTTAATTAAATACAAACTGAATTTGCCTCAAGCATTTTGTAGTTTCTACTCTTATTTAGTAGTTTATTTTTTCCCCCTTAGAAAATAAGTAACCTGATAGTAATAGCTATTCGCATTAACTCAAGTTCTTTTCATATTTCCCGTGGGATCGACCTCAACCTTTGTTGGGTTCTATATTTGACATCGACCGCTTTATATCTCAATTGCGAGGTGTAATTTGGGCAACATCAAATTTTAGCGCCGTTGCCGGGGAATACGACTAAGGATTTTGTTAATTGTGTTTGCTTTACTATTGGTTCTTATTTCCTTTTTATTTTTCTTTTTGTTGTTTTTGTTTTTAACAGGTCTCAGGTTCGTGCATGCCAAATACTAGGAGCCAAGGAAATCCCCTGGTTCCAATCGATCACGAACTTGAGCAAAAAGTAAGGACTCTAAGAAGAATGGCCAACATACAAGAACAGGAGACAGTGGACCAAGCTGTAGTGAGAATGTTGGTTGAGGAGCAAGCTCTGGCCAAAGATTGTGAGTTAGCTAGGGTTGCTGAAGAGCAACGTCTAGCTGCTACAGAAGAACAAGCTAGAAGGCACAGAGGTCCAGAACAGCAGAGACACCGATACTTCGATGAGGAGGATGATGCTGATATAGATGAAGCCGGTGCCGCTAGAGCTATTGTCCCTACCCCTTTGCCTGTTGGGGAAAAGTTTGATATTACCAGTGCTATGATCCAATTGCTCAATGTGAAGGGAATATTTGCGGGTCATGAAACTGATGATGCCCGTACTCACTTGACAAATTTCATGGGCATCTGTAAGGAATACAAACAATCGGGAGTGAGCCAGGATGCAATCAGACTGAGGTTATTTCCCTTTTCATTAGGGAGTGAGGAAACGATGTGGTTGGCTGAGCTGCCAAATGATTCTATCACTACTTGGGGGAACTTAAGAGAGCTTTTATAGAAAGGTTCTTCCTACCTTCCAAAGCGTTGCAGTTGAAAGATGTGATATATAACTTCAGGCAATTGAATTCAGAGGCACTTTATGAGAAATGGTTGCATTTCAACAAGAAGCTTAAAAGGGTGCTAAATCATAGGATTACAGATGATACATTGTTGGAGATCTTCTACAGGTCTCTGAATGTTAACACCAAGGCGGTGGATGATACCATCTCAAGAGGAACCTTTTATGAGCCACACTTATGCAGAGGCTGCTGAGCTACTTGACAGGATCACCAAAACCAACCGCGCTGGCACACTAGAGAATCGGAGATTTCGACTGGTTCTTTTGCGGTTGGTATGTCTACAGAACAGAGAAGAAAAGATGAAGAGAATGATCAAGATATTGCTGAGATCAAAACAACTATGGGGTTGCTTGCTAAGCATCTGATGGGAGATAGAGCTGAGAAAGTTAATGTTGTGGGTTCTCAGGGAAAGGCCCTGAGAAATGATGGATGTGAATCTAAGTTTGAAGAGGAAGCTAACTATCTGAATGATCAGAGGGTGGGTTTATGGACCAACACCCAAGGGTCTAACCAGGACACCAAGGAACCTTGAGCTAGAGTCTAGTGGTTCAAGGGTTGAAGACATGTTGTCCAAAGTACTTAAGTAGATGGAGACAACAGATAGCTACTTTAAGGAGCTCTGCGCTGATATTTCTGGTTTGAATCAAAAGGTGGAGTCACATGTCGTGGCTATTAAGCAGATTGAGCAACAGATGAGCCAGATGTCTGTTGCAATGTATTAGAGGCAGAAAGGCACACTTCCCAGCAATACAGTGCAAAATTTGAAAAATCACAATCATTGCATGACGGTCACTACTAGGAGCGGGAAGTCGAAAGTTGATCCTCCCAGGCCGGTTGTAATTAAGGAGACAGAAAAGCCCATCTCATTGAATGATGACAGTATAGCAGATTTCGAAAACCCAACATTGGTTGGAGATTCAGATGTGAAGACTGCTCCTAGTAATGCAAAGGAGTAAGGAGATGCCCATGAGAAGGAGAAGGAGGAACAACAAAAGTTTACACCGATCCCTTGACCTCCTCCTCCTTATCCACAACGTTTGAAGAAAAAGGACGAAGATGGGAAGTATCACAAATTTATTTCTATGCTTAAGAAATTATCGGTGAACCTCCCATTAATCGAGGCACTTAAGGGATGCCTGGATATGATAAATTTATGAAGGACCTTGTTACCAGGAAAAGGACTGTAAGCTTTAAAGCTGCCGATAATTTGCACCACTATGGTGTCATAACTACATGGGTCCTAGCTTAGAAGAAGGAAGACTCAGGTTCTTTTACTATACCTTGCACCATTGGGTATGTCGAGTTTTCAAGGGCTCTATGTGACCTGGGAGCTAGCATAAACTTGACGCCGCTAGCAATGCTCAAAAAATTGGGCTTAGGAGCCCCCACACCGACCACTATGCGGCTACTGATGGCTGATAGAACCGTTAAAAAGCCGGTGGGGATCCTATTTGATGTGCTTGTCAAGGTGTACAAATTTATATTCCCTACAGACTTCATGATTCTGGACTGCGAAGTGGATTATGCGGTCCCCATAATTTTGGGGCGACCATTCCTTACAACTGGTAGGGCCCTAGTAGATGTGGAGGCAGGCGACGTTAAGATTCAGGTTGAACAAAGAAGAGGTCACCTTTAACATCTGCCGGACAATGAAGCAACCAAAGGAATTTAGAATGGTCTCAGCACTGGAGGATGGATATGAATTACTTGAAAAATTCTGAGTAGTCAAGAGACTTGCGTCGTGCCCCGAATTTAAATTAGGCGTTGTATGGGAGGCAGCCCATGGAGGTGTTTTTGGTGAAGTCTGAGTAGCCAGAACACCTGCTTCATGCCGCGACGTTAAATCAAGCGCTTCTTGGGAGGCAACCCAAGTTGTAAATGTAAGAAATACATAATGATTTCGTGTGTTGATTTGTGCAGGTGATTAAGATGGGAAATTTGAAGTTGAAACCACAAATGTAAACTGGAGTTGCTGGTGCCAAAAAGCACAGGACGGGTCATAACCACACCAAACGACTCGTTAAATGGATCGTCATCAAAGCTGCATAAAATAGTGTAGACAACGGTTGACCAAATGAGTCGTTGCCAGTGGAAGAGAATCGTGAGGTCCTCCGTTGTGTCTACTGGATCTAAGGCAGAATTAAATTGAGAAAGGTGATAACGACTCACTCAATGAATAGTTGGGAGACCAAACGATTTTTTAAGAAACCCGTCATGAAGCTACAACAGTTCAAGGACCATGACTCAGGTCACGACTCGTTGGGTGATACCACGAGTCGTTACTTGACTCGTTTGGTCCCAGTTAGGTTTTTTAAACTCCAGTCACTGCACAAAGGGACAAACGGTTCGTTTAACTACATAACAAATCATTGCATAGGTCGTTAGAACTTCCTTGACCTGACCCATGCTAGAATAAGGGTAAAATCTAAATTAACTTATTTTAAACTCGATTTCTTTTACTCTTCAAATTCTCAATTAAATTTAAACCAAGCACCATTACAACTTCAAACTTCCCTCTTCTTCGTATCTCAATCGCATTGAAAATTCCTTGCATTAGACTCGCAGCATACACACGCACACACGATCGCACTCTCCTATCTGCTAAAGCATCCCATTAGTAATTTTTCCCAGTTAATAGTGAGTGTCTTTGCATTTAAATAAGATATTTGTTGACCCATTCTTTGAATGAACTTGAAATTTTCTGATTGATACTGTACTTGTTTCGATCTTTTCTCATGTTGATAAAAAACCCTAGGCAGATTAAACACATAAATCATGATTGAACTAAAATGGGTTTGATATGAGAAATTGATTGTTTGTGTTTTTGGAGTTGAACAATAGTAAGTGGATGATGATGAATGTAGCAGTAAACTGAAACTCTTGAGCACAAGCTACATCACGAGTGGTGAGCTTACCAAATGACTCGTTGTGTAGCTCGTCCTGAGTGGAAAATAAATCAAGAGATCAGTTTCTCTAACGACTAACCTAACGACTCGTGGCCTTTGGTAACGAATCGTTGGGACCAATCATTAAGTACACTAGTCCAACATGAATAAAGTATGGTCAAGGACAACGAAGGACCTCACGATTGTTGCCAGTGGCAACGATTCATTGAGTCACTCGTTTTTATCCATTGAGAAGCAGTTTATAAGTGCTTTTATTTCATCTCATCTAGTATACTAACAACTTTTCCACAGGTATAATGGCTCCAAGGGGTACACCGAAGAAAGGTTTGGCAAAGAAACAAGTGCTGAAGAGGAGTCAACTGTCATAACGTAGACTTCGGGATGAGCCGTCCTCCTCCAAAGAGTCCAATGGCTCGGAGGAGGAATATGAAGTGTTAGAGGAGTAGTTGGTGCGGAGATCAACCAGGGCTAGGGCTCCACGAAATACAAATCCGACAGCCCTAGTTGATGCTCCTACTCCACTGTCAAGGGATCCGCCCAACCGTACAGATGAAAATTTCAGGGCTGCAGCCGCAATTTCCCCTGAGGGCACCACAGCTGGGCAAAACGCAGAGGTAGCTGATGAGTCACTTTCTCAGCGAGGGGACTTCGATGATGAATTGACTGAGACCTCGAACACATCCAATGATCAACTAAGGAACGTGAGAAGATTGTGCGTTCGTGGTATGAGGGCTATCTATAACAGAGACATTGCTCCAAATGATAAAGGACATCCAAAGAGGAGCATCTACGAGGAGCCCAGGCTGGCCACCACGGTACTTAAGCATCATCCAGAGCTGCAAGCCTTGTTCGATAAGGTACAAGTTGGGGTGGTTGACTGAGCCATCAGGAAGTTATAGCCCCTGCTTAGTTAGAGAATTCTATGCAGACTGCTCATCCACACTACAACGTTTGGCTTTAGGGGACCAAGACTGGAAGAAGAGACCTTCCTTAACTCAGGTGTTTGTTCGAGAGACACCGGTGGATATCTCTGAGAGGACCATCTCCAGGCTACTATATGGGCCAGACTATCATGCCCCGATGAACACAGCCGAGTTCGACCATAGGCTATTCGAGCTAAAGAAAGTCAAGACTAAGAATCTGAATAGTGAGGAGCGCATCAGACAATACACTTGGCTATCTCAGGTCATCACCACAAGAGGTCCATTGGTTGAATGGTTGCACGGTACCGAGTCTCAGATCAAGGAGGCAACACTAAATTTTCAAGCTATATTTTGGTGGCACTAGTGCAACATAGGCTGGTACCAACCAGAAATGATAATATTCTCACACCTGACAAAGAAGCATTGGTAGCCAGCATTATGAAGAGATCAGAGAGGGGGCCATAAATGACAGTACTGTGATTCCCTTCCCATGTTTGATTGATAGGCTCTATTAGGAGTCAAAAGTGCTAGAGTTGCCATCAGTTGACCAGAGGATAGTGGTACAGAAGATCACAGATATTGGGTTGATCAGAGATGAGACAAACTTAGTATCGAGGGCAAGGAGTCAGTCCACCACATCCGCTGGAGCGACCATATTAGCAGAGGCATTTGGCAGCGGTATGCAGACCGATGCTGCACAGTTCACTGATTTGGCGGCTGAGCCTACCGAGGGTAGAGATCCTGGTAGCTAGCCTTAGGCTACAGATATAGCAGACACCTCCGCACCTGCTGATGTTCCCTAGTTATCATCCACCGTGGCAACACCAAGACCACCAGTTGCTCCTCCACGAGCCCCTACAGCCGGCCTAGTTACGATTTCTCAGGAAATTTTTGTTGACATGGCTAGGCGGCTGGCTAAGGCTTAAAAGCAACAGGCACACACGACTCTACAGGTTAAAGTTTTTATGGAGCAGGTAAAGACTTGGGTGTCGAAGGAGTTGGAGGCACTATCTAGTTCTGTGCATGGTTGGTTGGATGCCTTCGAGAGACGAATGGACGGGCGCCTTTCGCAGTTACAGGCGCCTGAATTGGCAAAGTGGTATGCAGAGCTAGGAGTAATGAAAGATGAGGTGCGAGATTTGGCCACATGAC
>JACEIK010007308.1:32792-61555 GCA_018107945.1 Datura stramonium
GTGATAGATGATGAGAGTGAAGAAGAGCTACCGCCGGTGTTCGATTTTATTACTGAGGAGTCGGTAGCACAAGATAAAGGCAAAAGGCCTCATGAGGAGGCAAGCTTTGATGATGATGATTCTCTGCTCCGTCAGCAAAAGAGAGAGAAGAGTGAGATGGAGAGAGCGCTGCATATATCGAGAGGAGAGGCTTGATAGAGAGCCAAAATTGAGGCAGCAAGAGCACGTGGAGAAGGGACGATCTCCTTTGGTTCTAAAAATTCACCGGGTCAAACCGGTAATATTGGAGAGGATTTTGGAGGAGTAGTTACACCTTCCACCGACCAGGTAGATGACACCTAGGTCGCACAGGTATGTTCCCTATTTCCTTAGTTCTATTTTTAATATATATGCATTGAGGACGACACATGCTTTTCTTGATGGGGGTGGGGAGGGATACTTGTGCATTTTGTGTATTTTTACTGAACATAACCCAAGGGTTTTTCTCGCTAGATATCTTTTCCATAGGGTGTTCCATATCTAGTAGAACTGGAACGTTTAGGGTTTTATGTTTTTTTTGTACTTGCTTGTGTCAGTCAGAAGAAAGTTAGGTGAACTTAAGGTAGTCAAGAGCTTAAATTGCTGATTTTTGCTGAACTGATAATTTGATACCTCTCCTAAATTTTTTATGTGTATGTTAAAGTCGACAAGTATGACCTTTGTGAATCTTTGCATGGCATTGAAACTATGAACATATTTACAATTGTATGGCTGTACCTGAAGTAGCAGTTAGTAGAAGTGATGATGTTGACCTGTGCTATATGTGAGCAAGGTTTAATAGCTAAATTTGGCTGTGTGTGTCAATCTAGAACTTGCCTGGTCAGTCATATCGAGATAGAGGATAGGAAACCAGGTAAGGATCATAGGCCGTTTTTGATTTATGAGTCAACTTTAGCCTTAAAAGACCCACCAAAAGAGAATAAATATCCCTTGATCCGACAATATGAGCTTAAATCGACCTTTCTTTTTTGTTTAGACCAATTCACCTTCCTGCTTTGATTAAGAATGAACCTGTTTTGGCCCTGGTCCCTCCTTGGACACTGTGAACCTCAACTCAGGAAAATCGCCTAAGTTGAGGGTGACTATTATAGGGGTGATTAAGAAGAGTAGGGTGGAATGAAAAATTGGGTAATTAAAAGGAAAGAGAGGGTGTGGTATGCATAATGACAAGAAAAGAAAGATATAAAAATTGTTGTCAAAGAACAAGAAAAGAAAAGAAAAATGTGACATCAATGTATGCTTGAAAGAAGAAGAACCGCACCCGTAGTTACAAATGAAAATAAAAGAAGAAGCAAGTAAAGGAAAAAGGAGAGAAATAGGAAAAAAGGTTAAAAGTGGGGTCAAGACGTGTGTAGTGCCAAGGAGAGTTGAGCTACTTATTCCATATGTACCATACCTAAACCTGAGCCTACATTATAAGCCTAAAAAAGTCCTATAGNTAGTGATCTTGGTTACTTGTCTGAAAATCGAGGTATTGAAAGTAAAGGCAAGCCTATGGCATTGCATGCACACAATTAGAATTTCTTTGTGAGAGCGAGTGGATCTTACCTAGTCACAAGAGAAATACATTGAAATAATCATATACACATGCGTGAGCATGGGAATTCTTTGAGGTGAGAGCATTTTTGGTCAACAAAATCGTCTACGAATTGTCAAGGTCCGTGTTATAGATTTATGTGCGTGGTTTCAAGTGACAGTATTTTTCCATGTTCTTATTCCCATGTATCATGGTTGGAAATTTTGCATATGTATCGTTATTTGAGTTGGTATGAGGAAGAAAGGGTTAGAAAATTTGATTTGATGAATAAATGTGACTGCTGTAAATTTCCTAGAGTTCTTTCGATTGAAGCGTCGAAGTAGTTTGGTTTATTTATTTATTTATTTTTGCCTGAGGACATGCAAAAGTTCTAAGTTGAGGGTGTTGATGTGCCGTGATTTTATGGCACTTTCAACGCTTAAAACCAAGAAAATATGTACATTCCGGGTATGTTTATGTAGGTATAATCTTTTTTGTGCTTAATGTTGCAGGAAAATAGGTTCGGAAGTAAAACGGGAAAATTAATGCTAAAAACAACTGAACAGGAGGCTGCTAGGCACTTCACGAGTCGTTGCCACTTAGCACGAATTGTTGTTGAGTTTGTGGGAATATCGAGTTTTGAAGATGAAGGAAAACTGTACTTAACAGGTTGATGGCACGACTCGTTACATCTGGTAACGAGTCATGAAGCCTGTCGTGAAGACTGGAAGAAGATTTTTAAAGAAATAGCCAGTGGAGATAAAAGACTACGTCACGAGTCGTTAGCTGACTAAATGAATCATTGGGAGATCATTGGAACCAATCGAAGGATACACTGGAGATTTGAAGAATGTAGACCACGAGGGTCCTAACGACTCTTGCCCAGTCACGACGAGTCGTTAGGTGACCTATTGCCACGACTGGGCTTAACACTAAGGATGCCTGCAATTCATTGATTACGACTCGTCAAAGGTCCTAACGATTCATTATCTAACCCGTGACCACTAACGACGTGATTTACAGTTTTAATTAGGAAAAGGTTTCTTAGGAACTATAAATACATTATTTAGGTTTATTTTCGACAGACAGTTTATTATTACTACTTTTCACTTTGGTGTTGTACTCTTATACTTGTGTCACGATCCAAACGTACACCCGGATTGTAGACACGGGACAAGGAGCCCCAAGAGACCCCATGTAGACCCATGGCATGAGCATACATCTAATCCCAATCACATGAGAGGAAGACTTAACATATAAGAACGTAATATAACATAGCCAAAGGGAAATAACAGTACAAGACTTATACAATACGACTGAATACAACTTGCAGTCTGATAATCCTCTAAACATAAAGGACGGATTAATGGGACAATTCCCCAACTAATCCAACATCCATAAACTGAAAGAACAACATTAAGGATGAACATACAGCCCTCGAAACATGAGGACTCACCAAGAGAGCTGAGAGGGAATATGAAACTATCTATGATTTAGGATGAGCTTGAGAACTGGGACCTATATCATGAAACGATACAACATAGAATGTATGCAGTCAGTACGTGGAATGTACTGAGTATGCAAGATAAGTAAAACAGACGTTTAAAACATATATGAAATTCATAATTGATCATAAGAGTAGGACGTCATGCTCGTATGGTAAATCATAATAACATATCATATGGCTTAAGGTTTTAAAAACATTCGTAGCATAACATAATCATAATCATAATAGAATAGATTTACTTAACATGACTTCAACCAACATAAAAAATCATAACACGCATAAATCATGAGGAATAGTTGGAGATTCTCTTAACCAACATACCCCATATAAGCACACATGAAGCCCGACTTGTAACCCTAGTCAGGAGGGTGTTCGTACCTTGCCAAGGGTAGAACCATGAAAGTGTGATATCACCATGAAAAGGTCCATTTGGGCCAGGGACTAACATGAAAGGGTCCCAACATACCTACGGTGGTACGTAGTCATGAGATCCGGGGCTTAACCTGAGTCCCAAACCTACTTGGTGTTCGATACTACTCCTGAAACATATATAGTGCTCATAATAATACATACATGAGTTTATGGGCTATTTAAATCATAATAATCATAAGCTTGAAAATATGCGATCTAGCCATTACATGAGGCCCGTGAGTCGGTCGAAAACATAATTCATGATTAATAAGATTCATACATACTTGTAGATCATGTATNTAAAATCATAATGGGTAACATAATAAATTCATAATTTAAAACATAATTCAGGTTGGGCTTGTAAAGAACATCAATGGGAAAATAGATCATAAATCGATTCATCATGGGGTATGCATAATTAAGCTTAATTGCTTAGGAATTGAATCGATAATATTACAATCAAATTAAATCTCAAAAGATTATCAAAATCCGTAGATTATGATAAGATTTCAAAATCACAAAACCCATAATTAAATCATTAGATTTTTATATAAACCAAATACAAAACCCCATGAGTTTTTGATAAATTTTAAGTAAAATCATAGAGTAGGAGCATGGGTGTGGAAGGAGTAGGAGCATGCGTGTGGAAGGATTCACCCATTGATGACCTTACATACCTGGGATTATCTGATTCTTAACTTCCCATGATTATATAAGAATGAAATTGGAAGAATTGAGGAGAAGAGCCTAGAATCTCCTTTGATTGCCTCTCAGTATTCTTGCATGCATGAATTAAGAGAAAACTGAACTTAACACCTTTAAATTTCCCTATTCATAACTCAAAACGTCGTAGTTTAGGCGTTAGGATCTTAAGAATTTACGTAAAAGCCCTTACTAATTCACAGAAAAATAACTGCCAGGGGTCCCAATGGGGGAGCTAACGACTCGTTACCTGTCCCCACGATTCGTCATCTTGCACGTCAGGTCTACTGCCTTAACTTATCACTGGGGGTCCTAATGGATGACATAACGACCTTTTACCGATGGCCATGAGTTGTGGCCACCACTCATCAAGTATATTGCCTCCTTAAAACCAATTGATCCAAATTCCACCCAACGACTCATACCACGACTCTTTGCCAGGCATGACGAGTCGTGATCTCCTTCTGTTAAGTCCACTGCCTTGCCTTTTCTACTTTCCTTATATCTCCTCCCCATGGATTACCTAACGACTCGTGGTGTTTGACCACGAGTCATTCCCAAGCCCGTGGGACTCATTTTTCTCTATATTCCCAGGCCTCCCCACGAGTCACCTGACGACTCATAGACTCTCCTCACGAGTTGTCCAATGACTCGTCCTGTGCCTTCAAACTCAGATTTTCAGTTTTCTCCGTTTCAACTCTCGGGTCCGATCTTTGAGTTATCGGGGTATAATAATATCTCCCCCTTGGGAATATTCGTCCTCGAATGTTAGAAACACACAGAAAACTTAGAAAGAAGAAATCATCATATGCAATTACTGATTATTTAACTTGGAAACTGGCGGGATGGCTACCTCTGAAAAGGATTGCATAGCTGAACTAAATTCAGACATCATGTACATCTATCATAACATAAATCAAACTTGTGCACATGAACTGAACATAGAAACTAATTAGAGAATTAGCGTAAAAACTGATACCTCAAATTTAAATTGAGTCTGTAGAGAATAGGTGGGGGTATCTAGCGATCATATCCTCTTCGGCTTCACTCGTAGCTCCTTCAACATGCTTATTTCTCCATAATACTTTAACTGAAGCTACTTCTTTGTCCCTTGGCTTACGGATTTGACGTTCTAATATTTCCACGGGTACCTCTTCATAATTGAGGCTGTCTTTTACACCAACGCTGTCCACCGGGACTACTAAAGCTGGATCACCCAAACACTTTTTCAAAAGTGACACATGAAACACAGGATGAACTGAAGATAACTCTGAGGGCAAGTCCAACTCATACGCCACCTTACCAACTCTCCTCACAACCTGGTAGGGGCTAACATAGAGGGGTATGAGTTTCTCTTTCCTTCCGAACCGCATGACTCCCTTCATGGGAGATACCTTTAGAAATACCCAATCGTCCACCTCAAACTCCAAATCTCTTTTCCTCACGTCAGCATATGATTTCTGACGGCTTTGAGTGGTCTTCAGCCTGTCCCTTATCAACTGAACCTTTACCATGCTTATGAACCGAATCTGGCCCTATCATAGCTGCCTCACCAACCTCAAACCATCTGATGGGAGATCTACACCTCCGCCCATAGAGAGCCTTGAGCGGTGACATTTGGATACTAGAGTGATAGCTGTTATTATAAGAAAACTCGATTAAGGGAAAATGATCATCCCAGCTCCCTTTGAAATCCATCACACATGCTCTCAACATATTCTCAAGAGTCTGGATTATTCGTTCGGCTTAGCCATTCATTTGCGGATGAAAAGATGTACTGAGCTTGACTTGAGTCCCAAGTCCTTTATGGAAAGACCGCCAGAACTGGGAGGTAAACTGAGTACCTCGGTCTGAAATAATAGATAAGGGCACTCCATGAATTCTAACCAACTCCCTAATGTACAATTTGGCATAATCATCCGTTGAATCTGTGGTCTTGACAGGTAGAAAGTGTGCATTCTTGGTTAACCTGTCTACCACCACCCAAATGGAATCATAGTTTCTTCGAGTATAAGGTAGGCCTGCAATGAAATCCATGTTAATCTCTTCCCACTTCCATGCGGGAATGCTGATATCCTGAAGTACGCCTCCCGGCCATTGATGTTCAACTTTCACTTGCTGACAGTTCGGATACTTGGCTACAAATTATGCAATATCCTTCTTCATACCATCCCACCAATAGATTTCTCAGAAGTCCCGATACATCTTTATGGATCCCAGATGGATAGAATATCTGGTACTATGTGCCTCATGCAATATCTGAACTCTCAAATTATCAATGTCCGAAACACATAGTTGACCCTGGTATCGTAGCACACCATCTCCCCCTTGGGAGAAAACCTCCACCTTTTGACTCCGCACCGCTTCCTTCAGCTTCTTCAAAATCGGATCCTCATCTTGCTTAGATTTGATATCGACCACTAAGGACGATCCTGATCCATTCTGCACAATAACGCCGCCATCGGTCAATTCGATTAATCTAACTCCCAACCTTGCAAGTTGGTGGACATATCTCACTAACTCCTTCTTTCCCTCATCCACGTGGGACGCACTCTCCATAGAGAGCCTACTAAGTGCATCCGCTACTATATTAGCCTTCCCCGGGTGATAAAGAAAACTCATATCGTAGTCCTTTAATAACTCCAACCACCTCCTTTTCGAAGATTGATATCCTTCTGCGTGAACACATATTTCAAGCTCTTGTGATCTGTGAAAACTTTCACGTGGACCCCGTACAAGTAATGCCGCAATATGTTCAATGCGAACACCACCGCGACCAACTCGAGATCATGGGTCGGGTATTTATTTTTGTGAACTTTCAGCTATTAAGAGGCATATGCTATTACTTTCCCATGCTGCATCAACACAAATCCCAGTCCAACTCTCGAAGAATCACAATATACAACAAAGCCATTCGTACCCTCGGGTAAAGTCAACACTGGTGCTGAAGTGAGTCGGGTCTTCAATTCCTGGAAGCTTTCCTCACAAGCCTCTGACCATTGGAACTTTATCTTTTTCTGAGTCAACTTGGTCAATAGGGTTGCAATCAATGAAAAGCCCTCAACAAATCTTCGGTAGTATCCTGCAGGCCCAATAAGCTCCTAATTTCTGAAGGACTCAACGGTCTAGGACAATTCTTCACCGCCTCAATTTTATGAGAATCTACTTTTATGCCCTCGCCTGATACTACATGGCCCAAAAATGCTACCGAGTTCAACTAGAACTCGTGCTTGCTAAACTTGGCATACAATTGACGATCCTTGAGGGTCTGAAGCACTACTCTTAAATCAGTGACATGCTCCTCCTCGCTCCAGGAGTATATAAGGATGTTATCAATGAGCACAATCAGGAACATGTCTAGATACGGCTTGAACACCCTGTTCAGCAGATTCACAAAGGCTGCAGGAGCATTAGTTAGTCCAAAATAACATAACTAAAAACTCATAATGTCCATACCGAGTTCTGAAGGCTATATTTGGGATATGACACTCTCGAACACGGAGCTGATGATACCCGAACATAAGATCTATCTTTGAGAAACACCTGGCACCCTAGAGCTGGTCAAATAAATCATCAATCCTGGGCAAGGGGTACCTATTCTTGACAGTGACCTTATTCAGCTACCGATAATCAATACACATTCGAAGGGACCCATCCTTCTTCCAAAAAAATAGAACCGATGCACCCCATGGAGAATTGCTCGATCTAATGAAACCCTTATTCAAAAAGTCCTTCAATTGTTCTTTTAACTCTTTTAGATAGCTGGAGCCATCCTGTAAGGAGGAAAGAGATAGGATGCGTATCGGGCAATAGATCAATACTGAAATCAATTTCCCTCTCTGGAGGAACACCTGGCAAATCATCGGGGAAAACCTCTGGATACTCACACACCACTGGAACTGACTGAATAGTCGGGGTCTCAGACTCTACATCCTTAACCCTAACTAGGTGGTACATGCTACCCTTAGAGATCATTTTCCTGGCCTTAAGATATGAAATAAACCGACCGGCTGGTACAACAGAATTACCCTTCCATTCCAGAATTGACTCACCTAGAAATCAGAATTCCACCACACGGGTCCTACAATTAATCGAAGCATAACATGCAAACAAGCAATCCATACCCAAGATGATATTAAAGTCCGTCACGGCCAATTCTACTAAGTCCGTGGAGGTAACCTTATGCAACACCGTAATGGGGCAACCCCTATACACCCATCTAGCTACCACTGATGCACCGACTGGACTAGATACGGAGAATGGTTCTAACAGAATTTCAGGACTAACTCAAAAACTACTAGCAATATAAGGGGTCATAAAGACAAAGTAGCCCCTAGATGTAATAAAGCATAAGCATCAATATGGAAGACTTGCGACATACCCGTGGACCACATCTGGCGAAGCCTCCTACTCCTGGCGAGGCACCAGGGCATAAAACCTGTTTTGGCGCTAAAAACCTGCTGAACTAGTGGAGACACCCTGTTGAGGGGGTTGTGCTGCTGGAGCATTAAAACTGGATGCAAGGAAATCTCTGATCCTGTGTCCCGATTTTCCACACCCGAAACAAGCATCCGCGCCGATCAGGCACCTCCCAGGATGATTCTTGCCGCACTTCGCATAAGATGGAAAAGTGCCCTCCACCTTCATGCTACCATGATCCCTCGAGCCTGTATCCCTACTCTTCTGGTCTCCCCCAAACCTAGATGGCATGCTGGCCGATGATGGAGCCAGAGATATTGAACTGTGCTAGGACTGCAGACATGGTCCACCCCCTGTCCTGGCTTGAGAAACCCCATAACTGTCGGTCTTGGCCCTCTTGGCCTCTCTTTGCCTCCTGTAGACCCGGATCATATACACGGGACAAAGAGCCCCAAGAGACCTCATGTCGACCCATGGCATGAGCATATATCTAATCACAATCACATGAGAGGTAGACATAACATTTAAGAACATAATCATAACATAGCCAAAAGTAAATATCAGTAAAATACTTATACAATACGGCTGAATACAACTGGCAATCTGATAAGCCTCTAAACATGAAGGACGGATTGATGGGACAACTCCCCAACTAATCCAAAATCCAAAAAATGAAACAACAACATAAAGGATGAACATACAAACCTCGAAACATGAGGACTCACCAAGAGCGCTGATAGTAAATCTGAAACTATCTACGGGTCAAGATGAGCCTGAGAATTGGGACCTGTATCATGAAATGATACAACATAGAAAGTATGCAGTCAGTACGTGGAATGTACTGAGTATGCAAGGTAAGTAAAATGGACGTTTAAAACATATATTAAATTCATAATTGATCATAAGAGTAGGACGTCATGCTCGTATCGTAAATCATAATAACATATCATGTGGCTTAAGGTTTCCAAAACATTCGTAGCATAACATAATCCTAATCATAATATAAGAGATTTACTTAACATGACTTGTGCCAACATACATAATCATAACATGCATAAATCATGAGGAACAGTGGGAGATTCTCTTAACCGACATACACCATATGAGCACACATGTAGCCCGACTTGTAACCTTAGTCGGGAGGGTGTTCGTACCTTTCCAAGGGTAGAACCATGAAAGTGTGATATCACCATGAAAAGGGCCATTTGGGTCAGGGATTAACATGAAAGGGTCCCGACATACCTATGGTGACACGTAATTCATGAGATCCGAGGTTTAGCCTGAGCCCCGAACCTACTCGGTGTTTGATACTACTCCCAAAACAAATATAGTGCTCATAATAATACATACATGAGTTGATGGGATAGTTAAATCATGATAACCGTAAACATGCTTGAACATATGCGATCTAGCCATGACATGAGGCCCATGAGTTGGCCGAAAATATAATTCATGATTAATAAGATTCATACATACTTGTAGATCATGTATATAGCTTGAATTTCTTAAAATCATAACGGTAACATAATAAATTCATAATTTTAATTATAATTCAGGTTGGGCTTGTAAAGAACATTAATAGAAAAATAGATCATAAATCGATTCATCATGGGGCATGCATTATTAAGCTTAATTGCTTAGGAATCGAATCAACAATATTATAATCAATTGAAATCTCAAAAGATGATCAAAATCTGTAGATTATGATAATATTTCAAAATTACAAAATCCATAATTAAATCATTAGATTTTTATATAACCCAAATACAAAACCCCATGAGTTTTTGATAAATTTTAAGAAAAATCACAGAGTAGGAGCATGAGTGTGGAAGGATTCACCCATTGATGACCTTACATAGCTTGGATTATATAATTCTTAGCTTTCCTTGAATACCCAAGAATGAAATTGGAAGAATTGAAGAGAAGAGCCTAGAATCTCCTTTGATTGCCTCTCACTATTCTTGCATGCATGAATGAAGAGAAAACAGAACTTAACCCCTTTAAATTTCCCTATTCATAACCCAAAATGCCTTAGTTTAGGCCTTAGGATCTTATGAATTTATGTAAAAGACCTTACTAATTCGCAGGAAAATAATTGCTAGGGGTACCAACGGGGGACCTGACGACTCGTTACCTATCCCCACGATCTATCATCTTGCCCGTAAGGTATATAGCCTTAACTTATCACTGAGGGGTCCTAACAAATGACATAACGACCCATTACTAGTGGCCACGAGTCGTGGCCACAACTCGTCATATATATTGCCTCCTTAAAACCAATTTATCCAAATTCCACCCAACGACTCATACCACAACTCGTTGCCAGGCATGACGAGCCGTGGTCTCCTTCCGTTAAGTCCACTGCCTTGCCTTTTCTACTTTCCTTATATCTCCTCCCCACGGATGACCTAACAACTCGTGGTGTCTAAGCATGAGTCATTTTCAAGACCGTGGAGACTCCTTTTTCTCTATTCTCCTAGGCCTCCCCAAGAGTCACCTGATTACTCATGGGCTCTCCTTACGAGTCGTCCAATGACTCGTCTTGTGCTTGCAAACTCAAGTTTTCAGTTTTCCCTGTTTCAACACCCGGGTCCGATCTTTGAGTTCTCAGGGTATAACAACTTGGTTCAAGAAACAAAGTTTACAATTTATTTCTTTAATTTAAGGATCTAAGCAACATTGGAATTTATTCATCAAGTTTGGAGTTTTATTCAATTTACTTGGTTTTCATCTACGATACTTTGTAAGTTGTAATTATGATCTATTCAATATTTTGTGATTGGGATCATTCAAACATGAGTAACTAAACCCATAACTAGGGTTGTGGGAACCAAGATGAATTAACACACATAGGTGAAACACTTAGTGATTCTTGAATGGGGTTTAATGCATGTATTATTTTTCCCTTTGTTTTAATTGATTCTTGACGGTTGCAAACGTTAGGACTTTCCTTATTCTTACTTACCGGACCAAGAAGGTCGTGAATGGAAAAATAAATTAACAACGGAGATTTGAGGCTATCAACCCTCATCTAATAGCTTGAACTTCTCTGGGGATAGCTAATATGATATTAATGGTAAGGGTTAATTAAGCATACACTCGTATACGGACCAAGTCTAGATAGGGGACCAACCATTTAGGTGAACCTAACTTACCTATATTGCATGTTAAACACCGGAATATATCACTAGTGCAATAGTTTTTGTGGTTATGAAATCTTAGGGAACACAATCCTAGCCAAGTCGTTAATTGAATACAAACCGAATTTTACTCAAGCATTTAGTATTTTTTACACTTATTTAGCAGTTTATTTTTCCCCCTTAGGAAATAAGTAACCCGAGCAATAGCTATTCGCATTAACTCAAGTTCTTTCCATATTCCATGTGGGATCAACCTCAACCTTCGTTGGGTTCTATATTTGACATCAACTGCTTTATATCTCAATTGCAAGGTGTAATTTGGGCGACATCAGTAAGCTAATATTATAAAACTGAACTGAATCATGAAAACATGCTTAAATTATATGGGCTTGCCCAAACTTTAACACACTTGAAATAGACTTGACAGTCAAAATCATGGATTCATACATGTAATACATTGGAAGTGCGTAGAACTAGACTCGAGATTTGAAATAAAAAGTAGCAGGAAATTTAAAATTTGTACTCAGAATAACTCTTTGTATGGGTCGTTGGTGGGAATAACGACCCGTTAGAAATGCCCATGGTGAGAATCTACAGGGTAGATTGGGAAGTAATGGGTCTCAAGATGACCCGTTGGTTGAAGCAATGGATTACTGGGAGGAGTGGTTAGGAGGATGGTCTTGGGCAATGAAGGCTGGCACGAGTCATGGGATGAATTGTTATTGGGAGCAACGAGTCGTTGTAAATGACCATTGGGAGGAATCTCAAGATAGGGGCAGTGGTAACGACGACTGGCAGAAATGAGTCGTTGGAGATTGTAATGACTCATCCTTTCCAATCGTAGTAGGATACCTAAGACCAGCATCGGGGATGAGTCAATGAGAGGAACAACGACTCGTGGGAGCTTGTAATGATCCATTGGATCAATCGTGGTCACTGGCAATGCATATTTTTCAGGTTTTTCATTAAGGGTATTTTCTTTATTTTTAAGCCCTAGGGTCCTAAGCTATGTCATTTCAAGCTCTCAAAAATGTGTTTTAAGAAGGGTAAGTTCACTCTAAGCCAAAACTACTCCATGCATGCAACCTTGAGCCTTCCTTGAAGATCAACTTTGAGAGATTTCATCAAATTCTCTTCAATTTTATTTAGGCATTCAAGTGGGAGTGTGAAATCGATTTACCTAGGTATGTGAGTCTATGAATGGGAGTTTCTTTCACTCTCATGCCCTAAATTTCTCTCAATTCTATGGATTTCAATTCTAGATCAAGTTTCATGATCTATAAGATTTATTTCAATTCTTGTGAAAATTCTCTATGATCTATCTATGGGTCAATTCCTTTCATGTATTAAATTATGTTTTATTATCTATGAGCATATTTTATGATTATTTTGAATATAAATTATAGATTTGAATTTAAATCAACTATTTCCCAATTATGTATGTTTTATGAAAAGTCAAGTTAAGATTTCATTATGATCTTTTTCTTAATTAGCCCAATTATTATTTATGCTTTATGATATGATTTCTCTCAAATGCTTATCATGAATTTATGAATAGCAAATATATCAATGTTTTACAAGTATGCATGAATTTCATGATTTATAGATTTATGAATCTTGGACAACTTATGGGCCCTTATTCATGGCCAATAATGTATTTCAAGTATTATCAAGTATGTTATGTTATTATTGGCCATGTACTTTATGAATGATTTATGATTATGATATGAGCCATGTGCATGTTTTTGGGAGCAGTGTCTAGCATTGAGTAGCCCAACGTTCAAAGGTCTATGTTGGTCTCTCAGAACTAAGTCCCACGTAGGTTTATATATATTCAAATGTTAATGTATCCCCTCTTCGTGATATCACATACTGAATGCCCCTTTCCTGGAAAGCCTGGGATGACTCTGTCCACTTGAGTGAGATAGTTGGAGCATCATGTAAGCTCTATCTTGATGGTGCCGGTTATGACGAGTCCTACCATTATTCCTCATGATTTATGCATGGTTATGTTTATGTTACTTTGACTTAAGTCATGTTTAAATGAAGCTTTCACATATGATTATGATTACGATAGATTTATGAATGTTTTGAAAACTTTTATCCCTTATGTTTACATTATTATATTTATGTTATACTCATGTTGTCCTAGACTTATGAACTCTTATGTATTTTATGTATTCATTTTTACTTATCTTGCATACTCAGTACAATTCAAGTACAGCCCGCATATTCTATGTTGTATCATTCCATGATACAGATCCAAGGGATCAGTCTTAGCCACATCATTAGCCCCTTCTTCCCTCTCTGACCTGTCCAGCTTGTGTTGATGAGTCCTCATCCTTCGAGGACGTTTAGTCATTTATAGTTTGTTATGTTCCTTTCAGTTTTAGAACTTTTCGAGCTAGTTGAGGGTGCTGTCCCATCAGCTCATCTATTATGTTAGAGGCTTTCAAATAATACATAGAAATTAACTTGTCGGTTTTGATTCAGTTCTAGCTTGATATAGATATATGTATTTAGACTTTTTCTATTATGTATGTTAAACTACTATTATATGATGTTGAGTTTAGATGCTACATTCATTCCATGGTTCGACTTGGAGCCTCTCGGGGTTTCCTTTCTCATGTCTCGATCTTGTTCTATGTTCAGGTCATGAAAAACATGGTATCAGAGCATTAAATTTTGAAGTGTCCTAGAGTGTCTGAAAGCCGCGTTAAGTAGAGTCTTTTTCATGGGTGTGAAGCATGTCACACTTATGACAAAGAGGCTACGAGACATTTAGGAAATGTTCCCTTCTTTTATGATTTATGTCGTGTGATGAAATATCTCTCTATCCTTCTAACTCATGCTATACGCATTTGCATAATCATGCCTCCTCGCCGAGTTAACGGAAGAAGAAATGGGAACCAAAATGGCCACGAGAATGGTAATGGAGAAGGGCTCCAACAGGCCCCACAGCCCATGAGGAGCACGTATCCGAGAAGGTTGCCCATGCTAAGTTCAGTGAAGCCATACAAATGCTAGCTCAGGCCTTGATTACCCATGTCAGTCTGAAGGCGGTAGCACATGTCTCTTAGAATGGGAATGCGGAGGCTACAAGAATAAGAGATTTTTTGAGGATGAACCCTCTGAAGTTCCTTGGGTCAAAGGTGTAGGAGGATCCGCACGAGTTAATTGATAAGAATCTGAAGATTACCTATATCATGGGGGTGACCAGAGAGGAGTATGCTGATCTAGCCTCGTATCAATTGAAAGGGGTTGCGCACATCTGATTCAAGTAGTGGAAGGATAGGAGGGCAGTTGGAGCAGGCCCTTTTGGTTGGGAGGAGTTTCATGTCACATTTCTGGATCGGTACTTCCCTCGTGAGATGAGGGAGATTAAAGCAGAAGAGTTTGTGAACCTGAAGTAGGGTAACATGACAGTCTAGGAGTATGCCTTGGATTTCACTCATTTGTCCAAGTATGCACTAAAGCTAGTGGCTGATCAGAAAACTCAAGTGAGCAACTTTGTTCATGGAGTGGTGGACTACCTAGACAAGGATTATAGGATTGCCATGCTTCATTAAAATATTGATTTTCCCTGGATGGTTTTGCATGCCCAGCAGATGGAGGTAGTGCATATAAGAGAGAGATAGGCCAACAGGGCCAAGACAGACAATTATTGGTTCTTTCAGTAGAGATCGAAAGGCAGACATCGCCAGTAGTCTCATCATAGGTCATTAGCTCCAGCACCATCATCGGCCAGTGCCCCGTCCAGACCGCGAGGTGATCAGAGGAGCAGGGCCTCATGTTCGAGGGACCAGAGGAGCATGTTGACGGAGCGCACCTTTCCAGTTTGTGGGAAGTATGGAAAGAGTCATACAAGAGAGTGCTTGATAGGATCAGATATCTATTTTGGGTGTGGTAGATCTGGCCACATACGCCAACAGTGTCCCTTGACTAAACAGGGTGATAGTAGAGGCCTTGCATAGGCTACCAGATAAGCAGCAGCACCAGCACACTAGCCCAGTAGGGTGCATCCACCAGTGTAGGTGACGACTAGAGCCATTATAGGTTTTATGCCCTTGCATCCCACCAGGAGCAGGAGACTTCACCATATGTGGTTACTGGTATGTTACGAGTATTCCACCTTGAGGTTATGCATTGTTGGATCCAGGGGCTGCTTTATCTATTGTGATGCTGTGTGTTGCTAGTAGTTTCAGAGTCAGTCCCAAGATTTTATCAAAACCCTTCTCAGTCTCTACTCTAGTCGGTGATTCAGTTATAGCTAGATGGGTATATAGAAATTGCCCTGTCAAAGTCCTTCAAAAAGTCACCTCAGCAGATCTAGTGGAGTTAGCCATGACCGATTTTGATGTTATCTTCGGCATGGATTTGTTACATGAATGTTATGCCTCAGTCAATTGTAGAACCCATGCGGTAGAGTTCAGATTTTTGGGTGAACAAGTCTTAGAGTGGAAGGGTAGTTCAGTTGTGCCTATAAGTCAATTCATTTCTTATCTTAAGGCCAGAAAGACGATTTCTAAGGGTTGCATGTACCACCTAGTTAGGGTTAAGGATGCTACATCTGAAACCTCAATTATCTAGTCATTCCCTGTAGTGTGTGAGTACCCAAAAGTGTTTCCAGATGATTTAACGCGAATCCCTCCCGAGCGGGAGATTGATTTTGGTATCGACCTTCTTCCAGATACGTAGCCTATATCCATTCATCCTTACAAAATGGCTCAAACTGAGCTAAATGAGTTGAAGGATCTTTTAGACAAGGGTTTCATCAGACCTAGCAAATCCCCATAGGGTGCACCAGTTCTCTTTGTCTGCAAGAAGGATGGTTCCCTTCATATGTGCATTGATTATCGGCAATTGGACAAAGTTACCATAAATAATAGGTATCCTCTCCCTAGGATTGATGATTTGTTTGACCATTTTTAGGGTGCAAAATTCTTTTCGAAGATAGACCTCAGATTCGGATACCATCAGCTCAGGGTTCAGGAGAGTGGCATCCCTAAGACAACGTTCAGGACTCGGTATGGTCACTATGAGTTTGTACTTATGCGTTTTGGACTAACGAATGTTCCTACAACTTTCATAGATCTGATGAACATGGTGTTCAAGACATATTTTGATATGTTCATGATTGTGTTCCTAGATGATATTCTTATATACTCACAGAGCAAGGAGGAGCATTTCACTCATTTGAGGGTAGTGCTACAGACACTTAAGGATTGCCAGTTATATGCTAAGTTTAGCAAATGCGAGTTTTGGTTGAACTCAGTAGCATTTTTGAGTCATGTGGTGTTGATTGAGGGTGTATAGGCGGACTCTCAAAAGATAAAAGCGGTGAAGATTTGGCCTACACCGGTGAATCCTTCGGATATCAGGAGTTTTTTTGGGTTTAGCTGGTTATTATAAGAGATTTGTTGAAGGGTTTTCATCCATTGCAGGACCGTTGACTAAGTTGACTCAGAAGAAGGTGATGTTTCAATGGTTAGAGGCTTGTGAGAAGAGTTTCCAAGAGTTGAAGACTCGACCCACCTTAGCACCAGTGTTAACCCTACTTGAGGGTACCAATGGGTTTGTGGTATATTGTGACACTTCGAGGATCAGCCTTGGTTGTGTATTGATGCAACACGGTAAGGGTATAGTATTACTTCAAGGCAGCTGAAGGTCCATGAAAAGAACTACCCAACTCATGACCTTGAATTAGCAGCGGTAGTATTTGTCTTGAAGATTTGGAAACACTATCTGTATGGGGTCTATGTGGATGTGTTTATAGACAACAAAAGCCTATAGTATGTGTTCACCTAGAAGGATATGAATTTGCGCCAGAGAAGGTGGTTGGAGCTGTTGAAGGACTATGATATGAGTGTCCTTTATCATCTAAGAAAGGCAAATATGGTGGAAAAAGCTCTTAGCAGGATTTCCATGGAGAGTGTATCTCATGTAGATGAGGAGAGGAAAGAGTTAGTAAAGGATGTGCACCTTCTTTCACGATTAGGTGTTCATCTAGTTGGCTCGATGGATGGTGGTGTCATTGTTTAGAATGGGTCAAAATCATCTTTGGTGACTGATGTTAAGGCTAGGCAGGACAAGGATCCTATTTTGGTGAAGTTGAGGGAAGAGGTTCAGAATTAGAAGGTCGAGGTTTTCTCCCAAGGAGGAGATGGTGTGCTCTGATATCATGATCGTTGTGTGGACCAGATGCTGGTGACTTGAGGGAGCGAATGTTGCACAAAGATCATGGTTCAAGATACTCAATAAATCTAGGTGCCACCAAGATATACTGTGACCTAAAGAAAGTATATTGGTGGAATGGAATGAAGAAGGACATAGCAAAGTTTGTGGGAAGTGTCCGAATTGTCAATAGGTGAAGGTTGAGAATCAGAGACCAGGAGGTGTGCTTCAAGACATTATTATCCCTACTTGGAAGTAGGAGGAGATCAATATGGACTTCATTACAGTGTTTCCTTACACTCGTTGACAGTATGACTCTATTTGGGTGATTGTGGATAGGTTGACTATCGATAATGTAGCCTATGAGCTAGAATTACCTCCAGAATNCACTCGTTGACAGTATGACTCTATTTGGGTGATTGTGGATAGGTTGACTAAGGCAGCTCATTTCCTACCGGTCAAAACTACCAATTCAGCGGAGCATTATGCTAAGCTGTACATTCGGGAGTTAGTTCGATTGCATGGAGTGCCATTTTCCATCATATCAGACAGAGGTACTCAATTTATCTCCCAATTTTGGAGATCATTTCAAAAGGGACTTGGTACCCATGTTAAGCTTAGCATAATATTCCACCCGCAAACAAATGGTTAGGAAGAGCGGACCATTTAGACTTTGGAGGATATGTTGAGAGAATGTGTGATTGATTTCAAGAGTAGTTGGGATGATCATTTTCCTCTCATTGAGTTTGCATACAACACCAGCTACCATTCCATCATTCAAATGGCTCCGTTTGAGGCTCTTTATGGGCAGAGGTTTAGATCACCTATTTGTTGGTTCGAAGTCGGAGAAGCTGTGATGATAGGACCAGATTCAATCCATGAGGCTATGGAGAAAGTTCAGCTTATAAGGTACAGGCTGAAAATAGCTCAAATTCACCAAAAGTCCTATGCGGATGTGAGGAGGAGGGAGCTTGAGTTTGAAGTTGATAATTGGGTGTTTCTGAAGGTATCCCCTATGAAGGGAGTGATGAGATTCAGAAAGAAAGGGAAACTCAGTCCCCATTATGTTGGTCCGTATCGAATTGTGGAACGGGTTGGCAAGGTAGCATATGAGTTGGAGTTTCCCTCAGAATTTGCTTTAGTTCATCCAGTTTTCCATGTATCGCTCTTGAAGAAGTGTTTGGGTGATCCATCTTTGGTTGTTCAGTGGACAGTGTCAGTGTGAAAGATAGCCTTTGTTATGAGGAGGTTCCGATAAAAATACTTGATCGTCAGGTTCATAAGCTAAGGAACAAAGAAGTAGCCTCAGTCAAGGTTTTGTGGAGGAATCAACATGTTGAGGGGACCACGTGGGAAGCTGAAGCAAATATGATGGCTAAATACCCACATTTATTCCCTCCTAGCTCAGTTACAGTTTGAGGTATCAGTTTCCTCCTTAGTATCATATTAAGTTTCATTTGTAGTTCATGTCTCCCCAGTTTCCTTCATGACAATATATGTATGTGTGATTTATGAATTCAGTTCAGGCATGTATTCTAGTCCGGAGTCAGTTACCCCATTAGTTTTCAGATTAAATATTCAGTATTTGTCATGGTAGTTACATCTTTCCTAGATTTTCGCTATGTTTACCCACATCCGAGGACGGATGTTCCTAACGGGGGAATATTGTAATACCACGAAAGTGACTAGGACTAGACTCGGGATTTGAAATGAAAAGTAGCAAGAAATTTGAAAATTATACTCAGAACAACTCATTGTATGGGTCGTTGGTGGGACTAACGACCCGTTGGAAGTGCCCATGGTGACAATCTGCAGGGTAGGCTGGGATGTAACGGGTCTCAGGATGACCCATTGGTTGAAGCAATGGATCGTTGGGAGGAGTCTTGAGGAGGATGGTCTTGGGCCATGAAGGCTGGCACGAGTCATGGGATGACTCGTTGTTAGGAGTAACGAGTCGTTGTAAGTGTCCGTTGGGAGGAATCACAGGATAAGGGCAGTAGTGATGATGACTGGCAGCGACGAGTTGTTGGAGCTTGTAGCGACTCGTCCTGTCTGGTCGTGGTAGGAGACCTGAGACCAGCATCATGGATGATACAACAAGAGGAATGATGACTCGTGGAAGCTTGTATTGATCCATTGGATCAATCGTGATCACTGGCAGTGCATATTTTCCAGATTTTTCATTAAGTGTATTTTTGTCTTTTCTAATTCCTAGGGTCCTGAACGAAGTCATTTTAGGCTCTAATAAGTGTATTTTAAGAGGGGTAAGTTCACTCTAAGCATAATCTACTCCTTGCATGCAACCTAGAGCCTTCCTTGAAGATCAAGTTTGAGATATTTCATCAAATTCTCTTCAATTTTATTTGGGCTTTCAAGTAGGAGTGTGAAATCGATTTGCCCAGGTATGTGAGGCTATGAATGGGAGTTCCTTTCATTCTGATGCCCTAAATTTCTCTCAATTCTATGGATTTCCATTCCAGATTCAAGTTTCATGATTTATAAGGTTTATTTCAATTCTTGTGAAATTCTCTATGATCCATCTATAGGTCAATTCCTTTCAAGTATTAAATTATGTTTTATCATCTATGGGCAGATTTTATAATTATTTTGAATATAAATTTATAGATTTGAATTTAAATCAAATATTGCCCAATTATGTATATTTTATGAAAAGTTAAGTTATGATTTCATTATGATCTTAATCTTAATTAGCCCAATTATGATTTATGCTTTATGATATGGTTTCTCTCAAATGCTCATCATGAATTTATGAATAACAAGTATATCAATATTTTACAAGTATGCATAGATTTCATGATTTATGGATTTATGACTCTTGTCCAACTTATGGGTCCTTATTCAAGGCCAATCATGTATTTCATGTATGATCAAGTATGTCATGTTATAATTATCCATGTACTTTATTAATAATTTATGATTATGATATAGCCACGTGCAATTTTTTTGGGAGCAGTGTCTAGCACCGAGTAGCTGGGCGTTCAAAGGACTATGCTAGTGTCTTAGAACTACATGCCACTGTAGGTATATATATTCAAATGTTAATGGATCTCCTCATTGTGATATCACATACTGCATGTCCCTTGCCTGGAAAGACTGGGACGGCGCTGCCCACTTGAGCAAGATAGTTGGGGCATCATGTAAGCTCTATCATGATGGTGTCGGTTATGACAATTCCTCTCGTTGTTCCTCATGATTTATGCATGGTTATGTTTATGTTAATTTAGCTCAAGTCATGGTTAAATGAATCTTTCACCTATGAATATGATTACGACAGATTTATGAATGTTTTGAAAACCTTGAGCCCTTTATGTTTACATTAGATATTTATGTTATGATCATGTTTTCCTACTCTTATGAACTCTTATGTATTTTAACTGTCCAACTTTACTTACCTTGCATACTCAGTACATTCCAAGTACTGACCGCATACTCTATGCTGTATCATTTCATGATACAGGTCCGAGGGATCAGTCTCAGCTGCATCATTATCCCTGCTTCCCTCTCTAACTTGTCCAACCGGTGTTGGTGAGTCCTCATCCTTCGAGGACATTCAATCATTTATAGTTTGTTATGTTCCTTTCAGTTTCAGACTTTTTCGAGCTAGTTGGGGGTGTTGTCCAATTAACTCATGTATTATGTTAGAGGCTTTTAGATAATATGTAGAAATTAGCTTGTCCTTGTTGATTCAGTTCTAGCATGATATAGATATATGTATGCAGACTTTCACTATTAGGTATGTTAAACTTCTGTTATATGATGTTGAGTTTAAATGCTATGTTCATGTCATGGGTCGACTTGGAGCCTCTCGAGGTTTCTTGTCCCGTGTCTCGATCCAGGTCTGCGTTCAGGTCATGACAATAATGGGTCATCATAAATATTCTTTCATGTTAGATATCTCATCATACTTGAAAACATAGATCATAAACTTAACTTTTCATGAAACTTGCATAATTGGGCATAATTCTTCTAAAACTTGAAATCATGAATTTATAATCCATTTGCATATAAAAACTGCCCATGAATCTTAAAACATAATTTGAAACATGAAGAGAATTGACCCATGAATTAAACATAGAGAATTTCCTAAATTGGGTTAAAATCCCATAAGATCATATGCTTGAGTTCATGAACTTGAGAAGGGATTTGGGAATGAAAGTGATGGAAAAAATCTCATTCATGACCCTACATACCTGTGTAAGCTAATTCTACACCCTTCCTTGAAATCCCAAAATATTTGGGAAGAACTAGGAGAATTCACAGACGTGATATTAAATAGAAGAATCCATTCTTGCATGCATGGGAGAGAATGATTTCGAATAGGCTAAACCTTCTTAAAACCTTCCTAACAAAGCTTAAAACAATGTAGTTTAAAGTTTAGGAGCTTAAAAATTACAAAAACACCCTTACTAAATTTGCAGGGAAAGGGACTCTACCAGTCCTCAGGAGGGACAACATGAGTCGTTGGGACCACACATGACTCATGGTCCACACTCGTTACCGCTACTGGAAATTCAGACCTTCAACTTTCCATCCTGACCACGACTTACTTCACAAGACGTGAAGTGACACCATGACTCGTGGCTCCACCTATGGTCACCCCCTGACCATGACTCTTAATTGTCCTGTCACCCTCCTCACGTGCCACTCCATGATTCATTGGGTGTGACTTGATGCATCATTTTGCGACTTGTGCAAATTTTTCTATTTTCTCTACTTCAACGCTTGGGTCTGATCTTAAGAACTTTCAGGGCACTTCAATGAAAATAGTCAGGGCTTTAGGTTATACCATTGATACGGTAATGTTGGGTGGGAAGATATAGTCCAGATACAAGACTTATGTCCTTACCACCAATGCAGTTATGTCAGGTGGGTAGTTGTACCTTCAAATATTAGACTTATGACCTTACCACCGACGTGATTATCTCAGTTGGGTAGTTATCCCTTCAGATATTATACTATGACCTTACCATCAGTGCAGTTATTCCATATGAGCAATTGTTCTTCAGTTATGAGACTTATTAACTTACCACCAATGCAGTTATGTCAGGTGGCCAGATGTTTCTTTAGTTATGAGACCTCCGAGACAGCATCTCGGTAGGTAGTTTTGATTGTAATGGGTAGGTCATTGTTTTGACTAGGTACTGTATAGCTTATGGACAGTATAGTTTGACTTCTATATGTTATTACTTATTTGTATTCACATGATGTATGATATCTTGTTCAGATATCAGGTTTTAGAGTCTCATGTTGTTTCTATCCCTACTCTAGTTTTCAGTATCTTTGATGTATTTATGTTTATAGTTTCATCCTTACACACTATATATTTCACTAATACTGATGTCCCTTCGCCTATGGACTTGCATTCGTGCCGCAGGTGTTGGTAGAGGCCAGGATTGCCAGTTGTAGTAGCAGTTCGTGAGATTGGCATATATGCAGGTATGATTCTTTCTTTCTAGAGCTAAAATCTAGTTTTATTTCAATTAGAATTTTGAGATGCAGCTATGGTAGGTCAGTGCTTTGTTCCAGCCATCAGTTTAGTTTACTCATTAGAGGCTTTGTGGACTTAGTACAGTAGTATATAGTTTGTGGTCTTGTTGGCTTTCCGCTGCTTGGTTTATCATAGTCATGGCCTTGTCAGCATTTCAGTTATTTATTTGTTGTAATTGAGACCTTATAGGTCCAAATGCTTACTCCAGTTGACTGTGACTGGTGGTCTAGATAGCCAAGTGTTACAGTTATATATGAGGTATAATCGGCTCCTCAATTAGTTATGTATCGGGAGCCAGTCGTGCCCTCCCCCTGTTTTAGGGTGAGACAAACTTGGTATCAGAGCCAACTCATATCCCAGGGAGTCAACATGCCGTATCTAGTAGAATCTTGCTTATGGGTATGTTTTCACCATACATATAATGAGGAGGCTACATGGCATTTAGAAGTTGTTTCACCTTGTTCATTAATAGATCATGCTATAGATCGAAGACGTAAGTATTGTTTGAAATCTAAATTGTGCTTAGGGTTTAAAATTCTCCTTCAATAAGGCAGATGACTATGATATTTATTGGCACGGGTATTGAAAGGGTTCCAATCATTCTCCTATCTATCAGAGCAATAGATTAAAGGCTAAAAGCAAGATTCCCACTCTCCGTACAATAGTTCTTTCAAGTTTCCGATGGAGCCACTACTGAAAAGGGATTTAGCCCCTTTTGTTGTCCCAGTTCTCATAGAGCCCAGAGGAGATAGAGTTGTTGATCCTTCAGCATCCGTTGTACCTTTAGGTGTATGAAAGGGACAAAATTTTGAGAAAGTATTTCAAATGTTAACTGGAGTGGTTTTGATGCAAATCAATAGTTGGAATTAATGGCATAGTCTAGGGGAAACACTTCTAAGAGTTCTAGGGCCCGTGAGTTTTGAGTATAAATTCCCCTAGCCTTTATGGATCAGTACTTTCCATGGGAACTTTGATAGGTTTGAGTTGATTAGTTTTTGCAGCTAGAGCAGGGCAATATTAGTGTTCATGAATATACTCTTAGGTTTAATTCTTTGGCCCATATATTCAAGATAGGGTGTGGAATATGAGGGATAAAGTCCATTGATTTGGGACCCTATCTAGCCTGAGAATATTTGGAGGTGTCTACCCAGACAGATATGACTATTTCTTAGATGCAAGTATTTGCTCAGCAGATGGAGGATCTGATTCACCGTCTACCAAGTACTGGCAGAGAGGTAGAATAGAGTAAGGAGACTAGGTCAACATGATTATTTAAGGCCCCTTATAGTGTTTCAAGGGACAGGGTGGCCAGGAATTCAATTTCTCCTAAGATTTTTAGTCCATTCTGTCCCTAGATCAGACTTCAATTTCTTTTAGCCCCCATTATCAAGATTGGCAGTGACGGGCTGTGGTAAAAGCAAAGGTAAAAGAGAAGCTTCAGATTTGACATTGATTCTATATCTTAAGTGGTTAAGTTATGATTTTTCTTTTTCTCATGATATTTCCTAAAGTATGAATGGAAAAGTGGTATTGGTGTTAACCATCACTCCTATGGTAATGTATAAATTTACTGATGGTTAGAAAAATTACTAATTATATGGTACTAAAGCATGCTTATCTCACGTCAGACAAATAGATGGAGTTGAATAAGTACTGTTTGATATGAAAAAGCAACAAAAGGAGGATATGTTTATGAATATATGGAATGTATGTTTATGATACAAGGCAAAGAAAAGTTAAAGGTACTATGACCAAGTTACATCTACCCAGTATAACCCTCATTTGAAGGCGAATGATTTTAAGAGGGGAGGATTATTTGATGCTTGTAATTTGTAGTAAGTGAGGTATGGTTTGTATATAGGCCATAGGTGAGGAACAAAATATGTACAAAGGAAAGAGTGAAGAGTATGCAAAGTTCATAAGTAAGGGTCAAATTTAAATGATCATATCTCCCAATCTATGATTGAGTTAGGAGCCCTACTACCTATCATATTAAAGGTCTTTGAGTCTAGTTTTTAGAACATCAAACTGCATTTCAATTGGAGTTTGGAGTAAAAAAAGTTATAGGCATTTTACTGAGGCGCAGCCGAGCAGTGACGTGGCCCTATCGACTTAAGTTAATCCACCGCCATTTTTAGATATATATCAAATGTTTGGCCTATAATTCATTTTACAAGTTTTCCAGATTGGAGAAGCTTGTTTATGCTCCATATTTCCTCTATCTTTCAGAACCAAAGTTCAAGAAAAACCTCAATAAAACTTCACCAAAAATCACAACAAGTAATAGCAACTTCATTGGGAAGGCAAGGAAAGCTTTGTGTGTTCTTGTTGTATTGTTGCTGCATTGCTGCTGTGTTTTGTAGGCAGTAACAGGTTGGGAATACACTCTTTTTTTGTAAGAGCTAGATACAAGTAAAAAAATGTAAGAATTCTACTACTCAACTTGGTTGAATTCACGAGTAAAAGACTAGAAGTTGGAGGTTAAGATGGAGGTGTGTTTGTAAGCTGCTTTTTCTACATTTTGGACAGAGTTTTGTGGTATTGTTGGCTACATTATGGGATAGAATCAAGCTTCATATAGACCCCCTTGTCACAGGAGCTGAAGTAAAATAAAGATATAAAAGTTCAACCTCCTTGAAGTTTCGATAAACCACAAGTTAAAACTAGATATTGAAGATAACTTGTTGTGTTGTTTTTGTGTTATATTATTGTGTTGTGGATGCATATTTTTGATAGTTGGTGCAGCTTTATTTTGCTCGGAATATAATCTATAAATAAGGGAAATTGGATACAAGAAAGAGTAAGTGATTTCCCTCTCTTTAATCCTCTAAAAAGACTATTTAGTCTAAAGTTAGCAAGTTGTGGTGTTGTTTTCTATATGTTTTGATGTGAACTTGCTACTGTTTTGAGGAAATGTATGCAGCTGTATATGTTCTGAAATTATTCCCCATTTATGTGAAGGTTAAACACCATGAAATGAAAGTGAAAATCCTTTTTAAATTTCCTTTAATTCATGACATGTAAGGTGTGTGAACATGCTAACCGGCATCGGGTATTGTCGTTTGTATGTTGCACATTTGACATGGTTTCTTGGATGGAAATATTGACATGAACTAGAATCTGTATTGTGGTATTAAGATAAGTATCTTTAAGGTATTTCAAGTTGACAATTGAAGGAAACATCGACTAGAAAGGGCTTGTCGAAACAAGGTATGTAAGATTCTTTTTATCTCTTGATTTTCAAGCACGAATTCATGCCGAGGATGAATCCGGGTCTCTATACTTAAGCTTATGTAGTAGCATATTATGGTCCTTCATATATGTTATAATACTTGTTATTAAGTTATGTATTGCTAAAGAGTTGGAAAACATGAATGTAAAGTGAAAAAGACAATTATCTTTGATTATAGTCGTAGTTGCAAATTGAGTCTGAAGTCCCCTTAGCATGGGTACTGTGAGCTAGTACTTTACATTATATTATGTATGTGTGGAATCAAGGGATTTTTATATTTTGGTTGCTAAGGAAATTGGTAAAAATGGCAAGATGATGATGCGCGGACGAACCTAACATTTGAAATCGGTTTTAAGTCAATAAGGGCTAACAAGGGTAACGAAATGAAATTTCCTTATGATTGTTTCCCACCCTCTTATATAAATGTTTTAAGGCACCTAGGGCCATGAGAAAGTCCCCCGATCCCTCTCCCTTAAGCTAAGCAACTAATTAACGTATTTCTTAATGAACTGATAAGTTAAACATAAAAAATAGAACTCGAATGTGTAAACTATCGATATGTCTATGGAAACATCTTTATGACAGTTTATACACTGTACCTTAATGTTAGAAAGTTATATGGAAATAATAATAGATATACACACTTATGCTTACATTCAAGTTACATGTTAAGGCAATAAGATTTGTCTTTAGGATGTCGCTGTAAGTTCCCGAGAACTCTTGTGCTATCTGAACCTTTAGAGAGTCTCCATGGTATTAAGAAAATAAGTCCTCTAAGTACGTTATGTGCTAAAATGATATAATGAATATTATGTGATGACCTTCTACAAATAGATTAGAGTTGAACATTTGTAATACAGGAACTTAAGTAATAGAGAAGCGCTCCACTGTGCCCCTAAATAATTATATTAAGTTCATTATCCTTAATATTGAATTGTCTTCCAAGTTGTAAAATAGTTAATCCTATAAACTTCCAAGATGCTTATAACGATGTTAGGCTTTCTTAAGCTTCTTAGTTAGTTGCCAAGGTTGCGTAAGTTATG
This sequence comes from Datura stramonium, assembly GCA_018107945.1. Lineage (NCBI taxonomy): Eukaryota > Viridiplantae > Streptophyta > Magnoliopsida > Solanales > Solanaceae > Datura > Datura stramonium. The sequence goes on from JACEIK010007308.1 coordinate 60,485, forward strand.
TTAATGTTATCTGAATTATGTCTATAGGTCTTTATTTGCCTATAAGGTTGTCCTTAGTGAATTTCTTGAAAATATTTAAGCTAAAGAACTCCAGATCTAAGATCTGTAAGCTATGTCTTCAAGTTCATGAGTTACGTTGAAATGGGTGATTCTAATGTAAGAAGTTTCAAGTAATCATATACTAAGAACCTTGCTAACGACTCAACCAAGTATTTCAATTTTCAGAAAGTCTAAAAACTCATGTATTTATAAGTTCATTCAGTGAGAAGTCTTAATGTATACAGTTCTCATGTTGTAGCATGTAGTTATACTCAAGTCACATGTCTTTATGTTTAGCTCTTATCGAGTTATGATTTAAGTTTCTTATGTTTAAAAAAGTGTCCTTCCCACATATACATGTTCCCAACATGTAAACAAGTGTAAATGAAAGGTTAATAGCAATAAGTTAAGTTGAGAACTCAGATTAGATACTCTGTGTGAAAGTCCTAGATACGTTTACATCTTTAGCCTCTCAGATATGACTAGTTATGTATTGAGCTAAAAGCTCTGTTTGGTCAAGTCAGTATTTAGTGGTTCCAACAGATTACTGGATGAGGGTTATTATTGAGTTACTAGGGTCAGTGGTTGTGCCTTATCATGGTTTCCTTTTATCATATATATAGGTTATGAGGTACATGAGTCTAAGGTGAGATTCTATGACTCCTCTCCCTTAAGATAAACGTCAGGTTATTGAGTTCCCGAATCCTAAATGTGCCAATGTTGTTTATTGAACTTGTGCAATATCTTAAGATCTATGTGATGTATGTGCATATGTGCAGCTTTGAGTTACAAAAGAGGCCTATTTAGGAGGCAAACCCAAAATTCTTCGCTTTTAGGCCATCTGTGTTGATTGACTTAATATGAGCCCGGTTGGCTCCATATATGAAAATAGTTAGGGCTTTAGGTTATACACCTATGCGGTAGTTTTAGGTAGGCAGATAGAGCTTAGATACGAGACTTATAACCTTACCATCAATACAGTTATGTCAGGTGATAAGGGGCATATTTATATGCCAAATCGATATTCAAATG
>JACEIK010007309.1:6554-16845 GCA_018107945.1 Datura stramonium
CCAATAGTAACATATCCTACGTTGGCGAGTAGTTTAGAAATCGCGGTCCTAGAAATCCTGACCTACTCGGTGCTAGACACTACTCCCAAAACATGCATAATGCTCATATAATCATATTTGCAAAACATAGATAAAATGTGAATAATTGGGGAGTCTTGACTCCAAATATCTCTTTAAAACTGATTTTGTGGGCCTTGGCCAAAATCATGATAAACATACTTAACTTGCATGAGCTTGTCCAACTCATGAAATCATACATACTTGAAATAGACTTCATAGATCAAAATCATGGAATCGTGAGTTAATAATTCATAGTCATTCATGCATACTAGATAATTCATCATGCTAGAAATCATGAAATCATAGGCTTGATCATCATAAAAGATGCATAATATGACATCATTTCTAATAACTTGAATTCATGAATTGATAACCAAATTGAGTGTAGAATCTTCCCATTATTCTTAAATCATTCACTGGAATATGAGGGAACTGGACCCATAGACTTAGCATAGATAATATCATAGAATTGGGTAAAAACCCCAGAAATCAATACACTTAATTAGAGACTTGAATTCATAATTTAGAGGAGAAATTTGGACATGAGGGTGGAAGAAATCCCCCATTCATGGCCCTACATACCTGGATAACTTGATTTCTAAGGTTGCCTTGAACACCCAAGAAGATTGGGGAAGATATTGAGGAGGAACTCTAGATTGATCTTGGAAGAGAATTTGAATTCAAAACATGAATGAGAGCATAATGACTTAAGCTAGGTTAAACCCTCTTAAAACACTATTTAGGTAGCTTAAAATGTCATAGTTTAGGAATTAGAAACTTAAAAATTATGAAAATACCCTTAATGATTCAACTGGAAAAATAACCCTGCCGGTCCCAACGAGGGACTGGACAATTTGTTGGGGGACTTGATGGGTCATCTCCTGACCCATCACCACTGACTGCCACAACTCAATATCTGATCTTTTCCAACTCAATGAGTCACTTAATGGGTTGTCAGGTACTTGATGACTTGTTCCCTCAACCCGTGAAATACACTAGATTCCAACACTTTTCCCACTGTTGTTCACTTAATGGGTCACTTAACGACTCGTGGGGTGTTCTAACGACTCGTTCCACCATCCTTCATTACTTTTTGAAGATAATATTTTTTTCTAACATGGCAACACTTAACGGGTCACTGAATGACTCGTGCTATGACTTGGTGTAGATTTTTTGTTTTCTCCATTTCAATCCTCTGGTTTGATCTGAGGGACTTTTAAGGTGCTACATTATCTCTCCATTTGGAACATTCATCCTCGAATGTATATTACGCATACTGAAAGGCTGGGGAAAGAACTGCAATCTCAAAACTGAATACTGAAGCTTAAAACTAACGGAGTGACTGACTGCGGACTGATATACATGACTGAACTGAATTTATGAAATGTACATGCATGCTATGACATGAAAGAAACTTAGATACATGAACTTGACATAAAACTGAATAAAGCACTAAGGAGAAAATTGATACCTTATGCTACGACTGAGCCGGAAGGGAAAAGATATGGGTATCTAGCCATCATATCTTCTTTGGCTTCCCACGTGCTCAACAAGTTGATTTATCTATAAAATCTTTACTGAAGCTACTTCCTTATTCCTCAACTTCTGAACCTGAGAATAAAGGATCTCAACCGGAACCTCCTCATAGGTAACACTATCCTTTACACCTATGCTCTCCATCGGAACAACTAAGGCTGGGTCACCAATGCGCTTCTTCAACAGAGATACATGGAAAACTAGGTGCACTGAAGCTAACTCTGCTGGTAGCCCTAACACATATGCCACCTTGCCCATTCGCCTCAGAATCCTATAAGGACAAACATATCGAGGACTAAGTTTTTCTTCTTTCCAAATCTCACCACTCCCTTCATGGGAGACACCTTCAGAAACACCCAATAATCAACCTCAAACTCAAGCTCTCTCCTCCTAACATCTGCATAAGATTTTGGAAGACTCTGAACTATTTTCAGCCTTTCCCTAATAAGCCGAACCTTTTCCATAGCCTCATGAACTGAATCTGGCCCGATCAATGTATCCTCACCTACCTCAAACCATCCAATAGGTGATCTCCACCTCTGCCCATAAAGAGCCTTAAACGGAGCCATCTGAATGCTAGAGTGGTAAATGTTATTGTACGCAAACTCAATGAGAGGCAAGTGATCATCCCAACTACCCTTGAAATCAATCATACATGCTCTCAACATGTCCTCAAGAGTCTGAATGATCCTCTCGGCCTGACCATCTGTCTGTGGGTGAAAAGTTGTGCTGAGCTTCAACAGAGTACCAAGTCCCTTATGAAACGACCACCAAAACTGAGAGGTGAACTGAGTACCCCTATCTGAGATGATGAACAAAGAAACTCCATGAAACCGAACTAACTCCCAAATATACAATCTAGCATAATCCTCAGTTGAATCTGTAGTTTTAACTGGTACAAAATGGGCTGAGTTGGTCAACCTATCCACAATTACATATATGGTGTCATACTATTGACGGGTATGAGGTAAACCTGTAATGAATTCCATATTGATCTCTTCCCACTTCCAAGTAGAAATGCTAATATCCTGAAGCATACCTCCAGGTCTTTGATGCTCAACCTTTTCCTGCTAGCAATTCAGACACTTAGCCACAAACTCCGCTATGTCCTTCTTCATGCCATTCCACCAATAGACTTCCTGTAGATCATAGTACATCTTAGTGGCACCTGGATGGATAGAGTGCCGAGATCCATGAGCCTCACTCAATATCTTCTCCCTTAAGTTTATCTATAATCGAAATACACAATCGGCCTTGATATCGGAGTACCCCATCTTCCCTTTGGGAGAAAACCTCTACTTTCTGATTCTAAACAGCTTCCTTCAGCTTCACTAAGATAGGATCCTCATCTTTCCTAGCTTTAACTTCTGTCACCAATGAAGATTCTGACCCATTCGGAATGATAACACCACCATCCGAAGAATATGTAAGGCGAACCCCTAAACGACAAGCCTATGGATATCCTTCACAACCTTCTTTCTCCCATCCTCGATAGGAGACACACTCTCCATAGATAGCTTACTAAGAGCATCCTCCACTACACTGGCCTTGCCCGAATGATAAAGGACGCTCATGTCATAGTCCTTGAGAAACTCTAACCATCTCCTTTATTGCAGATGCATGTCCTTCTATGTGAACACGTACTGAAGGCTCTTGTGGTCTGTAAACACATCCACATGCACCCCATACAAGTAGTACCTCCTAATCTTCAAGGAAAACACCACAGCTGCTAACTCTAGGTTATGCGTTGGGTAATTCTTCTCATGAGTCTTAAGTTGTCTAGAGGCATATGTAATGACATTACCATGTTGCATCAATGTTACACCCCACAAGTTTCTATCATTTAACAGACACGGGCGTACATATGTTGAGAGTTTTGAAGTATGACATATGCGAGGAAGGGCTCGGGGGACAAATATATGAATATGGAATCAAGCGAGTAGGAGGCCGGGGCCAGAGGCTAGGCGCATTGGGTGCCACACCGCGCCAGCCAGCCTGACGCTATGGACGACACGATGGGCGGCGCGCCACGCCCCCTAGGTCACCGACCCCCACCTATAAATATGTGATCAAGTGTTAAATATTTTCATTCTAAAAATTTGCCTCGGCTGAAAAAGAGAGAGTAGTGTGGGTTTCTTCCATTTTCCATCAAATTACGCTGCTAAACTCTGTCCAAACGCAAATTCATCATGGATATTGAGTTCTAGGCCTACGGAGAACGTTCCTACAAAGTTATTTCTTAAAAATTCGCTCGGAGTACCGGAATCCCGCCGAGTGAAAGTTGTCGGAGTCACTTCTAATTGGCTTCTACGCAACTACAAGTGATAGGTAAGCATTTCTACCTTCTGTACTCTCGAGAAATTATGAGTTTTTGGCCAAATTAAACAAAGTTGAATTATAATAAATATTATTGAAAGATATCATTGTTTGCGGAGTTATAATATTGAAAATAGCCTTATTCTCTCAGCGTAGAAGCTGCAATTGGGTGGAATTGCCAGCTACCAGCTGGAACTAATTGGTTAAACGAGAATCGACATTCGAGGTATGTTAAGGCTAATTCCTTTGGCAAGTTATTCCTGTCGTATAGTAATACGACCTATGTCCTTGTAAGAAAGCCATAAGCATGTATGTTGTGATTAGCTTCTATCATTAGTTCGAGATTAACGTTTACTATTTCGGTTGGAACTGACCCATCCTATATAGCCTTCTATCGACCAACCTCAAGGTTACTAGCTGTGTCATCGCCTACGGGGCTATAGATCGCTCAAAGGAGCTATATGTTGTCTGACAGGAATATATTCAGGCCTATAAGGCCATATTACATTCCATCCACGAATGGGCTTTTACTTTTATGCCGTATCGGCATCACTAACCCTCGTCGAGCCTTGTGTGCCCAGGGTGCAGTTACAGGAGCCCAATGGGCTCAGACACAGCTACAGGAGCCCAGTGGGCTCAATTGTAGACCCAGAGGACCATGTAGTTTGGCTATAGTTACCCGTTGACTCATATTGACCTTGCTAGGGGTATATAGATTGAAGTTTACCTGGCAGGGCTTATGGGGGCCAAGTAGGTTATTCTATGCTGATTGTACCTTCCAAGCTTATGGGGGCTAGGTAAGGTTCTTGTCTGTATTACTTACTTGTTAGCTACACTTCAAGTTGTGAGGCTATTCAGGTTATAACTTCTATCCTTTCTATTATTTACTTTCAGTTCTTTCATCAGTTCTATTCAGTCATTTTCATTACTCCCTTACATATTCAGTACATATTGTACTGACGCCTATCTGTGGGGCACTGCATACTTGCTTGCAGGTGCGGATAGACGTGGTTTAGGACATTCTTAGCTATCAGCCAGAGTTAGTAGTGCAGTCAGCTCCTTTTCTCCGGAGTTGATAGTTAGAAAGGTTTGCTCTTTTTTGTTGTACAACTTTTGGGTAGGTGGGGGCCTTGTCCCGACCATTATTCCACTCTTAGAGGCTTGCAGGCTGCAAATTCTCAGTTGTTGGTTGTTGTTGGCTATGTGGGGGCTATGTGTGTTATACTTTGCGTGTTGGTCGTACGGGGCCTAGTTTAGCTAGTTAGTTAGCAACCTTGTCGGCTTTAGTGTAAATATGATCACCTATTTTCATTCCATTGTAACTAGACAATATAGTGGTCTTGTCAGCCTGCATAGGATCCCTTTATTGTTGTGTTGCTGGGTTAGCTATTTTTCTTTACAGGTGCTGCATGACCTTATCGGCCCGAGACTGTATTTACAACCAAGATATAACAGTTTATTTTCTTGATTTTGAGTTGCTGGTAGGCACCAGAGGTGCTTATACCCAGCCAGGTCAGCCCAGGTCTTAGTATGGCATTAGGTGCCAGTCATGTCTCCCAATGCGGAGTGTAACAAACTTGGTATCAAAGCAAAAGTGTATCTTAGGGAATCTGCAAGCTGTGTCTAGAAGAGTCTTGTCTATGGATGTGTTGTGTACCACATTCTATAGCAGGAGGCTACGATGCATAATAGTGTAGTTACCCTCCTTTCTTCTCCAATCGTGCTATAGAGCTATGTCATATAGGGTGAATCCCTAAGCTTATGTTATTTTGCTTATTTATAGGGAAAATGTCTGATGCATGACAAACCACGACTGGTCGAGAGCTAGATGTTGCGGTAGAAGAGGGAACTAGCAGGGTGCCCCAGTTAGAGCCGTCCCGATCTGAGGGCGATAGGGGGACTTCATCCCGGTCTCCCCAACATTCTCCGCCATGACAGGAGCCCCCCAGGACAACAGATATGTCAGCACCACCCCCAGCAATCCCTATACCTATACCATCAGATCAAGAGTTAGGAGCGCTATTTATATGCTGGCTCAGATGATAGCCCCCCAACGCCAGCCCATGGTACCAGTTGTCGTTGAATCTACAGGAGGACCTGGAAGTTTGAGGGTCCGAGATTTTCTTGCCTTGAGTCCTCCACAATTTATGGGGACAAACCGAGGGGAGGATCCCCAGGACTTTCTGGACTAGTTACAGCGAATATTCTGGGTAATGCATGCTACGCCCGTAGAGATAGTCGAGTTGGCAGTATTTCAATTAGGAGACATAACAGTGATATGGTACGAGAGTTGGGAAAGGTCCCGAGGCAGAGACGTACCCTTTCCGACTTGGTCCAATTTTTCAGAGGCCTTCATAGATCACTACTTGCCACGAGAAATCCGACAAGCCGGGGTGGATCAGTTCCTATACCTGGAACAGGGTACGATGAGCATTCAAGAGTATACAATGAGGTTTGACTCTTTGTCCAAATATGCACCAGCCTTTGTGGATACCATGCCAGCTAGGGTACATCGATTCATCATGGGGCTGTTTCTGGAATAAGTGGAAACCTGTGTTACAATTACCTTACGGGGGGACATGGACATTGCCCGTGTTCAGGTTTTCACTCAAGATATCGAAGGGATTAGATGACGTCAGCATGGGGTAGAAAGGGAGATCTAGGAGCAGCGCCGAAGGGCTAGGCCCACTGACATACAGATAAAATTTCAGGGTGAACCTAGGCCGCGACTATCAGGTAGGCCACCCAAACCTTCCCCTCAGCAGCAGTAGAGCGGTAGATCAGATCGTCATGGACACTCAGGTCTCGACGAGAGCTCGCGAGCATCAGGTTCCAACAATAGAGGGGATCAGATCATAGCAGGCCCACTGTACCACATTGTACCATTTGCAGTCGATGGAATTTTGGGATGTGTAGGTTCCCAGCAGCAGAGGTGATCAGATCATAGAAGGCCCACTATACCACATTTCACCATTTGTAGTCGATGCAATTTTGGGAGGTGCAGATATGGCTGCACTGTTTGTTATACTTGCGTACAAGAGGGCCATATGATGAGGGATTGTCCGACCAGAGATCAGGGTGACCGAGACCAGCAAAACAGGTCCACAACAGGATTACATGGTCCAACACCTTCGGTAGGGCGCAGACCCTCACCTCCAGCTGGCAGAGGCTGAGGTAGATTAGGGGCATCTAGTTCCGGTAGTGGTCAGGATCTCACTTATGCTTTACCAGGATGACAAGAGTCAAAGTCGTCACCATATGTTGTGATAGGTATGTTGCATGTTTGCTCTCACTCCGTTTATGCTTTGATAGACCCAGGCTCCACGTTGTCCTATGTTACTCCATTAGTGGCGCAAAAGTTTGGTATAACTCCAGAATTGCTTCAGCGACCCTTCTAGGTATCTACACCCATCGATGACTCTATTGTTGCTAAGAGAATTTACTGGGATTGTATAGTAGAGATTTTTGATCGTCAGACCCGAACTGATTTAGTGGAGCTAGAAATAATTGATTTTGATGTAATTATGGGTATCGATTGGCTAGCTCCATATTATGCCAATGTGGAATATTGGACCAGGACCGTCTGATTTCACTTCCTAAGGGAGATAGTGCAAGAATTGAAAGGAAATGCAGCTAAGTGAAAAGGTAGGTTCATCTCCTATTTTAGGGCGTGAAAGTTGATAGCAAAGGGTTGTATCTACCATATTGTTAGGGTTCGATATATGTAAGTAGAATGTCCGACTCTTCAGTCCATCCCAGTGGTTAGTAAGTTTCCAGATGTGTTTCTAGATGAGCTTCCTGGTATCCCCCCAAAGTGTGAGACTGACTTCTCTATCGACCTGCCGCTATGCACGCAACCTATATCCATCCCTCCGTATCGAATGGCTCCTGCCGAGCTGAGGGAATTGAAAGATCAGTTGAAAGATTTGCTAGACAAAGGCTTTATCAGGTTGAGTGCTTCACCGTGGGGTGCACTAGTTCTGTTTGTAAGAAAGAAAGATGGTTCCCTACAAATGTGTATAGATTATCGGCAATTGAATAAAGTTACTATCAAGAATAAATATCCTCTTCCAAGGATATATAATTTGTTTGATCAGTTGCAGGGGGGAAATATTTTTCTAAAATTGACTTAAGGTCCAGGTATCATCAGGTGTAAGTTCGGGAGAAAGATATTCTGAAGACAGCTTTCAGGACCAGGTATGGTCATTTTGAATTCTTGGTCATGTCCTTCGGATTGACGAATTCCCCCCTGGTGTTTATGGAGATCTGATGAACAACATCTTCAGACCATATTTAGATCTGTTTGTGATAGTGTTCATTAATGACATTCTAGTAGATTCCCGCTTAGAAGCTGAACACAGAGATCATATGCGAATGATACTCCAGATCCTCAGAGACTGCCAGTTATATACGATGTTCTTGAAATATGAGTTCTGGTTGAATTTCGTAGCTTTCTTGGGCCATATTGTATCAGATGCAGGTATTCAGGCGGACTCACAAAAAATTGAGGCAGTAAAGACATGGCCCAAACCTATGACTCCAATCGAGGTTCACAATTTCCTAGGGTTATCCGAGTATTATTGAAGGTCCGTGGAAGGATTTTCTGCCTTATCAACACTGTTGACAAGGTTGACGCAGAAGGTAGATAAATTTCATTGGATCGAGGCTTGTGAGCAGAGTTTTCAGGAGCTAAAAAATAGATTGACATCTGCACAAGTATTAGACTTACCAAAAGGTTCAGATGGATATGCCGTATACTGTGACACTTCAGACGTTGGGTTAGGTTGTGTTCTGATGCAACGCGGCAAGGTGATTGCCTATGCTTCGTGGCAGCTAAGGAAGCACGAAAAGAACTACCCCACCCATGATTTAGAGTTAGTGGAAGTGGTTCTTGACTTGAAAATATGGAGGCGTTACTTGTATGGTGTACATGTGGACATCTTTACTGATCATAAAAGCCTCCAGTATATCTTCATGCAGAAAGAGTTGAATTTGCGGCAACGTCATTGGTTGGAGTTGTTGAAAGACTACGATGTGAATATCTTATATCACCTGGGGAAAGCTAATATTGTAGTCGATGCCCTTAGCCGCAGATCCATGGGCAGTTTAGCATATTGTAGGCCAGAACAACGAGAAATGGCTCGAGAGCTGCACCAGCTAGCCAATTTAGCAGTCCGGGTAGTGGATTCAGAAGATAATGGGGTTGTGATACAAAATACAACAGTGTCATCCCTAGTTATAGTGGTGAAGGAATGACAGTATGAGGACCCTATTCTAGCACAGTTCAGAGATAATGTTCAGCAGGGCGAACTATCGGTCTTTGAGTTAACAGAAGACAGGGTCTTAAGATTCAGAGGTCGAATCTGCGTTCTAGAGGTAGCAGGGCTCTGCCAGTAGATCATGGCAGAGGTACATTAATATCGTTACTCTCTTCACCCAGGCTCAACGAAGATGTATCATTATATAAAGGAGATATACTGGTGGCCTGGAAAGAAGAAAGGTGTAGCTGAATTTGTAGCACAGTGTCCTAATTGCCAACAAGTAAAAGCTGAGCATCAGAAACCTAGCAGACTGACTCAGGAGATAGCGATACTTATGTGGAAATGGGAAGCAATTAATATGGACTTTGTGATGGGGTTACCTAGCGCCAGGCATAATTTCGACTCCATTTGGGTCATTGTCAACATATTGACGAAATCAAACCATTTCTTGCCAGGCAAAACTACATTTTCAGCCGAAGATTATGTTGAGTGTATATTAATGAGATAATCTGACTGCATGGTGTCCCAACATCTATTATTTCCTACAAAGGAGCATAGTTTACAGCCAGGTTTGGGGACGCAAGTTAATTTGAGTATGACCTTCCATCCCTAGACAGACGGTCAGGCAGAGGGCATAATTCAGACGCTTGAGGACATGCTACGGGCGTATGTGCTAGACTTTGGAGGGAGTTGGGACGAGCATTTACCCCTTATTGAGTTCATGTACAATCATAGTTATCATTTAGCTATTCAGATGGCACCTTATGAGGCTTTATATGGGCGGAAATGCAAGTCCTCCAAAGGATGGTTCGAAGTAGGGGAGGCAAGTTTTATCGAACCTGATATGATACATCAATCAGAAGAAAATGTAAAACTTATTAGAGAACGGTTTCTAAAAGCACAGAGTTGTCAGAAGTCCTATTCCGATGTGGGGGCGTAGAGACTTGGAGTATAGTGTTGATGATTGGGTATTTCTCAACGTTTCACCGATGAAGGGCGTGATGAGTGATCTTGGGCAAAATTTCATGCCCAAGTGATACTCAAATGCTTCATTTCTACTTGTTTATCTATTGTTATGTGTACATTCTCATGTGGTTCTTTGATAAATGTGAACTTAT
>JACEIK010007309.1:17951-38034 GCA_018107945.1 Datura stramonium
CTCAGCTTGTTCATTGCTATTGTTCAGACTCAAATTATAATCTTGACTTAGATTCTTATTACTTAGTGATCTTAACTCATAAAACATTATTTATTTGGTTTTCTGCATTCATAGAGATATCTTTCACCGACGCTTAAGTTAAGTAATACCATAGTTCAGTCCCTGTGGGATCGATACTTGGCTTGAAATAAAGCCACTTTACTACTTGTACGACCACGTGCACTTGCGTGTAGTTTTGCGTCGAACAATGAGATTTGGTAAGAAGGGCAAGCTTATCCCTAGGTTCATTGGCTTATCGAATCCTTCGAAGAATAGGCCGAGTGCCATATGAATTAGAACTGCCTTCAGAGCTAGAATATGTTCATCCAGTCTTCCACATGTCAATGCTACGGAAGTACATAGGGGACCTGTCCCGAGTTGTTTCAATTGAGGATGTTCAGGTTACTGAAGAGTGGTCCTATGAAGAGACTCCAGTTGCTATACTAGATAGATAGGTTCGTAGAATGAGACTAAAGATGTAGCCTCCGTTAAAGTCTTATGGAGAAACAGAAATATAGAATAGATGACCTGGGAAGCTGAGGATGACATAAAGTCTAGATATCCTCACTTATTCCAGGCTTGGCTCAGATTATGCAGTTGAGGTGAGATAGTTATTTAATTATTGTCATGTGCTTATATTATCAGTATTGTTGAGTTATTTGCTTTTATGATATGGTACTATTTTGTATAGTTGTGGGTAGCCTCCTGTGAGACGCCTATGTTGGGCTTTTATGCGTTTTAGGGTCCCGGATAGTCCATATTACAAAGGAGACTCTGCTGAAAATTTTTCTGGCAACAGCTAAAGGAGTTGAGTCCCTTGATCTTAAGGTTACATTTGAGGACAAATGTTCCTAAGGGAGGGAGACTTTACACCCCGTAAGTTTCTATCATTTAACAGACGTGTGTGTACGTATGTTGAGAGTTTTGGAGTATGACGCATGCGAGGAAGGTCTTTGGGGATGAATATATGAACATGGCATCGAGAGAGCAGGAGGTCGGGGCCAGAGGCCAGGCGCATTGGGCACCACGCCACGCCAGCCATCCTGGTGCCATCGCTGGCGTGTCGCGCCTCTTGGCCGGCATGATGGGCAGTGCGCTGCACCCCCTAGGCCACCGACCCCCACCTATATATATGTGTTCAAGTGTTAAATGTTTTCATTCTAAACATTTCCCTCGGCTGAAGAAGAAAGAGTAGCGTGGGTTTCTTCCATTTTTCGTCAAATTACACTGCTAATGTTACATCCCGTAAATGTTAGGATTAGTAAGAGTACGCGTGGATTTGTGATGAATAAAGAGATCTTGACGCGTGAGGGAAAAGTCTCGGAAGCAGGGTAGAGCGAGGCTAGGTCGTGAGGGGCTAGCGCAACGCGCCAACCGGTAGGGCACTGGCCGGCGCAGTGCGCTAGGCCCATTGGCGTGATGAGAGGCGCGGCGTTGGTGGGGGGGTAGATGGCGCAATGGCCGGTGCGGGGCGCCACCTTGCCACCGGCCTCAAGTATATATACCCCCCTTCACTTCATTTTAAGACATTTCAAATAGAACCTACGGCTAGAAGAGTAGAAGCATGCAACTTTCATTGACTTTTCATCTAATTACGCTACCAAACGCCGTCAAATCTCAAATTAACTTTGGATAATAATTCCTAGGCCTTCGGGGAGCATTACTATGTAATTATTTCTCGAAAATTCGCCCGGCAAATCGGAACTCCGCCGAGTAAAAGTTGTCAGAATTACTCCAAATCGATTCCTACTCGGCCACATACATTAGGTAAGTACTTTTCCCTTTTGAACTCTCATAAAATTATAAGTTTTCAGACATATTTTATGAAGTTGAATCATAGTCACTATTAGTATCAAAAGTTATTGATTTTTATCGAATTTAGTATTGAAATTAGTCTCATTCCCTCAGTACAAAGGTTTCAGTTGAAAGGAGTCGCGGATTACAAGTTGAAACTCACCAGTCAATCGGGAATCGACAATCGAGGTATGTAAGGCTTATCCCTCGATAAGTTATTCTCGTCGTACAGTGCTACGACTTATGTTCCTAAATGGAAATAACGGTCCCATATGTTGCAAACAGTTGCTACCAGTAAATTATGATTAGACATGTTGTGGTCAGTTGTTGTCTATAGACTATGAATATACATATGTTGTGGTTAGCTATTAGAAAATGTGTAAAGATTATATCACAGTGTCCCTTGTCGGGAAAGAACAGGTTAAGTATGAAATACGCTAGAAGTGTCATAGAAACTCCTCTGTTCTCCAGTTCATTGCGTTAGTAGAATTGGATGTTTTATTCAGGCCTACACCTGAGAAGCTCGTGGATATTTATTGGGCCTGAGTTAGTAAGTTGAACAGCACAGGCATAGCTAGGCGATATAACTACCAGTTTGGCGCCTGTATTTTCAGTGAAGCATGTCCATAGGCCATTGGCGAATCCTCATGCCTCTAAGCTAGAAATTTAGATAGGATGATGGCCATACTTTAGAGTCAGAGGCACTAGGGTTATCTAGTGAACTGAGTGACAGCCTGTCATCTAGTTAGCTACTACCAGCGATTATTAGTTCCAGTTGACTTAATATTCGTCATACTGGTTGCCCAGAAAGCCATCCTAGTCATTCAGGTCAAATAGACCCGTGGGTACCCTAAGAAAGGGGACCTTATAGTAGTTAGAGGCTGGGCCAACGCCCTAGCCTGCTCCTATGAGATACTCAGGTACAGGTTGTCTTGAGTGGCTAAGTTCGTGTAAACTTAACTTCAAGATTAGGAATCATCCATAAGAGTCATGTAAGATCCGAACAGGACAAGTTAAGGTCTAAAGGACTAGAACCATGTTAGTACAGTATTACCCTCAGGCTAAGAATTTCAGTAGGCTACCTGGGGGATTAGAGACCGACCGCTCAAAAGCATGTCCGGTCAGTAGCAGTCCACAGCCTTTCTAAGAAAAGGGACTAAGTAATTGGTTATCTGCGACCCTGTAGTTGCTTATGAGTTATAGTTGCCTGAACAGGACATTCAGAGTATTGATAGGCCACTCCAGATCTCGCCCTATTTGGTCTAGACTGTTAGAGATTATGATCACTACCAGGATCCTCTGATTAGATACAGGTGCACGGGGTGTGCCCGTTTGCAGCCATACAGATTATTCTAGGGGCGAGCAGCGGTCACGTTAGGCCCAGAAGTCCAGATATGCCTTTTGAGTAGCTAGATTGAGACTTCAGTATAACACCTCGGGTAGGGTTGCCCTCACTTAGGAGCCTTCCGTGACCACCCCAGGGATACTAGATGTGTTGTCGCCCGCCAGGGGCTATATGACGTCGCTCCAAGGAGCGATATGCCATCTCCAGAAATGATGCAGAGGCCCAAGGGCCTTACACAATCCATTCCATGGTTGGACTATCAATTTTATGTCATATCGACATAACACCCCCGTCGATCCTGGTGCCCGAGGTGCAGTTATCAGGAGTCCACTGGACTCAAACACAACTACAGATCAGGAGCTAAGCAGGCTCAGTTGTAGACCTAGGGGGACAGGTAGGTTGGCTATAGCACCAGTAGAGTCATAGAAACCTGGATAGAGGTATATATATTGAGGTGTACTTACCAAGGCTTATGGGGGCCCCCGTAGGTTATTTCTATGTTGCTTGTACCTTCCAGGATTATGGGGGTCAAGTTAGGTTCTTCTTTGTATTCTGTCTGCTAGCTATGGTTTATTAATATATGATTGTACAGTCGTAGATCATATACATGTAGTGTTTTGCTAGATGCAGATTACGAAGAAGCCAACTTACAGGTTAATCTTTATGCCCCTTCTCTCTACCTACTTTCAGTCTTTAACAACTTATTTACTGCCTTACATATTCTGTACATATTGTACTGACGCCTATCCCCAGGCGCTGCATTACTTTCCTGCAGGTTTAGACAGACAGATTTCAGGCTCTTCAGTAGCAGCTGTTCAGAGTTAGCAGTTTGGCCAGCTCCCTTAGTTTGGAGTTGTCAGGTTGTAGAGGTCACAATCTTTAATTTGTATAGTATTTGGGGTAGGCCGGGGCCCTATCTCGACCACTATTTGTATTCTTAGAGACTTGCAGACTATAGTTGTCAGTTAGTTGGTTATTGTTGACCGTGTGAGGCCTAAATTAGCTATGTTTCAGGTGTTGGCCGTGTGGGGCCTAATATAGTAGATTGTTCTCATTTCTGTTATAATTTCTGTTATAACTAGACAGCATGGTGGTCTTATCGGCCCACATAGGATCCCTTTTGTTTCTTGTTGTTGGTTAGCTATTTTCGTTTACAGGTGGCTATACAGCCTTGTCGTTCGGAGGCTGTGTTTACATCCGAGATATAGCTCGTTGGTTTCTTAAATTGAGTTGCAGGCATGCACCAGACGGGCAGAAGCCAACCAGTCAGTTAGATTCCAGTGTGGCACTAGGTGTTGCTCATGCCTCACAAGATGGGGCGTGATAGATAACATCCATCCAAATGAAAATTCATCATTAATATCAAGTTCTAGGCCTACGAGGAACGTCCTTGCGAAGTTATTTCTTGAAAATTCACTAGAAGTACCGGAACCCCGCCGAGTGAAAGCTGTCAGAATCACTTCTAATTGGCTTCTACACGACTACAAGTGATAGGTAAGCATTTCTACCTTTTGTACTCTTGGGAAATTGTGAGCTTTCAGCCGAATTAAATGAAGTTGAATTATAGTCAATATTATTGAAAGATATCATTATTTTCCGAGTTATAGTATTGAAAATAGCCTTATTCTCTCAGTGTAGAAGCTGAAATTGGGTGGAAATGCTAGCTAACGGTTGGAACTAATTGGTTAAATGAGAATCGGCATTCGAGGTATGTTAAGGCTAATTGTTTCGGCAAGTTATTCCTGTCATATAGTAATACGACCTATGTCCTTGTAAGAAATCCATAAGCATGTATGTTGTGATTAGCTGCTATTGTTAGTTTGAGATTAACATGTACTGCTTGACCAACGACCATCATACTATGATCATAGNTCAATATAATCGAATGATTCTATCCGAGGGATCTTTCCCCCTTTCAGACTTGCATAGAATTATTTTTTATTCGTCATTGATGAATTATTCATTAGAATCGTCATTAGAAATCTAGACTATTTCGGTTGGGATTGACCCTACCCTATATAGCCTTCTATCGACCAACCTCAGGGTTACTAGGTGTGCCATCGCCTACGGGGATATAGATCACTCAGAGGAGCTATATGTTGTCTGACAGGAATATATTCAGGCCTATAAGGCCATATTACAGTCCATCCACGAATGGGCTTTTACTTTTATGTCATATCGGCATCACTGACCCTACGTCGAGCCTTGTGTGCCCAGGGTACGGTTACAGGAGCCCAATAGGCTCAGGCACAACTACAGGAGCCTAGCGGGCTCAGTTGCAGACCCCAGAGGCCAGGTAGGTTGGCTATAGTTACTCGTTGACTCATATTGACCATACTAGGGGTATATAGATTGATGTTTACCTGCCAGGGCTTATAGGGGGCCAAGTGGGTTATTCTGTGTTGATTATACCTTCAAGGCATATAGGGGCCAGGTAAGGTTCTTGTCTGTATTACGTACTTGTTAGCTATACTTCAGGTTGTAAGCCTATTCAGGTTATATCTCTTATCCTTTATATTGTTTACTTTCAGTTCTTTTATCAGTTCTATTTAGTCATTTTCATTACTGCCTTACATATTTAGTACATATTATACTGACGCCCATCTGTGGGGCGCTGCATACTTGCCTGCAGGTGCGGATAGACGTGGTTCAGAACCTTCTTATCTATCAGCCAGAGTTAGCAGCGCAGTCAGCTCCTTTTCTCAGGAATTAATAGTTAGAAAGGTTTGCTCTTTTTTTGTACAACTTTTGGGTAGGTCGGGACCCTGTCCTGACCATTATTCCACTCTTAGAGGCTTGCAGGCTACATATTCTCAATTGTTAGTTGTTTTTGGCCGTGTGGGGCCTATGTGTGTTATACTTTGCATGTTGGCCATGTGGGGCCTAGTTTAGCTAGTTAGTTAGCATCCTTGTCGACTTTAGTGTGAATATGATCGCCTGTTTTTATTCTGTTATAACTAGACAACATGATGGTCTTGTCGGACCACATAGGATTCCTTTATTGTTGTGTTGCTAGGTTAGCTGTTTTTCCTTTAGGGGTGTTGCGTGGCCTTGTCGGCCCGAGGCTATATTAACATCCGAGATATAGCAGTTTATTTTCTTGATTTGGAATTGCTGGCAGGCACTAGAGGTGCTTATACCCAGCCAGGTCAGCCCAGGTCATTGTATGGCATTAGGTGCCAATCATACCTCCCAAGGTGGGGCGTGATAATAAACACACAACCAAGACCAACCCTAGAGGCATCATAATACACAACAAAACCATTCATGCCCTCCGATAGGGTCAATATTGGGGCTGAAGTGAGTCGAGTATTTAACTCCTGAAAACTCTTCTCACAAGCATCTGATCACTGAAATTTGAACTTCTTCTGGATCAGTCAATGGTGCTGCAATGGATAAAAATCCCTCTACAAACCTCCTGTAGTATCCAACTAAACCCAAGAAGCTCCTAATATCTATAGGACTAATGGGTCTAGGCCAATTCTTCATTGATTCTATCTTTTGAGAGTCCACCTGCGCACCCTCGCTAGATACTACATAACCCAAGAATGCTACTGAGTTCAGCCAAAACTCACACTTGTTGAATTTAGAAAACAGTTGGCGATCCTTGAGAGTCTACAATACAATCCTCAAATGAGAGACATGCTCCTCCTCACTTCGAGAGTATATAAGGATATCATCTATGAAGACAATCATAAAAATATCCAAATATGACTTGAACATCCTGTTCATCAAGTCCATAAAAATTGCAGGATCATTCGTTAGTCCAAAAGACATAACTACAAACTCATGGTGACCATACCGAGTCCTAAAGGCTATCTTCGGGATGTCACTCTCCCTAACTTTGAGCTGATAATAGCCGGATCTGAGGTCTATCTTTGAGAAGCTCTTAGCACCTTGAAGCTGGTCAAACAGGTCATCAATCCTAAGGAGGGGATACTTATTCTTGATTATAACCTTGTTCAGCTGTCGATAATTAATGCACATTCTAAGAAAACTATCCTTCTTCCGAATAAAGAGGACTGGAGCACCCCAAGGGGACTTACTAGGTCTGATGAAACTCTTATCTAGGAGATCTTTCAACTGCTCTTTCAACTCCTTTAGCTTATCTGGAGCTATTCTGTAAGGAGGAATGGGTATAGGTTTCTTATTAGGGAGAAGGTCAATACCAAAGTTAATCTCCCGCTCGGGAGGGACTCTTAGTAGATCATCTGGAAACACCTCCGGATACTCACATACAATAGGAATTGACTGAAGAGTCAGGGTCTCGGACGTATAATCCTTGACCCAAACTACATGATAGACATAACTCTTAGAGATCATCTTTCTGGCCTTGAGATAGGAAACAAAGCGACCTACAGGACAACTGAACTACCCTTCCACTCTAGCACTGGTTCACCCGAAAATCAAAACTCTACCATACGGGTTCTATAATTGACTGAGGCATAACATGCATGTAACCAATCCATACCGAAAATAACATCAAAATCAATCATACTTAACTCCACTAGGTAGCCTGAGGTAACTTTCTGAAGAATCGTGATAGGGCAAGTTTTGTATACCCATCGAGCTAAAACTAACTCACCAATAGGTGTAGAGATTGAGAAGGGCTCTGACAAGATTTTGGGACTGACTCCGAAACTAACATCAACATAAGGAGTCACAAAAGATAAAGTAGCCCCTGGATCTAACAATGCATACACATCAAGATGAAATACTCGTAATATACTAGTGACCATATCGGGTGAGACCTTATCTTGACGAGAAGATAGTGCATAGAACCTGTTTTGGTATTGCTCGCCACCTACATTAGAAGAGGTGCCCTGCTAAGATGGGTGAGCTGTTGGAGCTGCTGAAGTGGTAGTTGGGGCACGACCTCTACTGTCGCCCTGTCTAGCTGGGGGACAATCTCTGAGCATATGTCCGTACTTCGCACACCCAAAACAACCATCAGTACCAACCAATCACTTGCCAAGGTACTTCTTGCCGCACTTCCTAGAAGTCGGAAAAGTGTGCTCCCTTGACATGCTCCTTTATCACCTAGAGCCCGACACTCCACCACTCTGGTCATGTCTGGATCTGGACGGAACACTAGCTGATGATGGAGCTGGGGCAGATGACCTCTGGTGGGACTGAGGGCGATTTCTGCACCTCCTTAATAAACTCATGTGGGTCTTCATCCACTTTTGGCCCAAGAAACTCAAGTGGGTTCATCCTGAGGAAGTATCGCACTCTTGTTGCTGCTACGTTCCCATTTTGGGGAACATGGGCCACTGCCTACTTGTTGACCTAAACGGTCATGGTCTGTGCTAACATCTGAAAGGCTTCCCTAAACTTAGCATGAGTAACCTGTTGGGGCAAGAGATCCGCTGGATTTGGTGAGGCCAGCTGATGCCCATCTCCGTTTACATTTCTTCACGTGGAGGCATATTTCTACAAACGCATATAGCACGAGTTAGAGGAATAGAGAGGTACTTCATCACACTATATAGATCATGAAAAAATGGAAATTTTATAAAACATCTTATAGCCTCTTTCCCACAAGTGTGGCACGCTTCACACCCATGGAAAAGACTCTACTCAATGCGGCTTTCAAACACCCTAGGACATACCTAAACCTTTACTGTGATACCAAGTTTGTCACGACCCGAGCTGGAACCTCGGATCGAGACACGAGACCTAGAACCACGAATGACTCCAATCTAACCCATGGTACATACATAGCATAACTTAAGAGCATAATCAAGTGAAAATTAACATAAGCATGAATAAGAGGAAGACTAAATATCATAAAGTGTATATCAAGCGACAATATCATAACACTGAATCACAAAGTTGAACATACTAAGTCTATGTCTGAAAAGCCTATACTATCTTATGAGATGCTGGGACTAGCCCCCAGCAACTCTAAGTCTGAAACTAAACTGACATAACAACATAACTAAATGAATGTCCTCTGAAGATGATAACTCACCCAACAGGGACTGAACTGGACTGATATGGGAGCAGGACTACCGACGCGACTAATTCTGATCGCCTGAACCCATATCATAAAATGATATATCATAGAGTATGTGGTCAGTACTTGAAATGTATTGAGTATGTAAGGTAAGAAAATATGCTAGTAATACATTAGTAAAAATCACAAATACGTTAGTAACTGGGGAGTCTTGACTCCAAATATCTCTTTAAAACTGATCTTGTGGGCCTTATCCAAAATCATGATAAATATACTTAACTTGCATGGGCTTGTCCAACTCATGAAATCATGCATACTTGAAATAGACTTCATAGATCAGAATCATGAAATCATGAGTTAATAATTCATAATCGTTCATGAATACTAGATAACTCATCATGCTAGAAATCATGAAATCATAGGCTTGATCATCATAAAACATGCATAATATGAAATAATTTTTAATAACTTCAAATTCATGATTTGATAATCAAATTGAGTGTAAAATCTGCCCATAAGTCTTAAATCATACCTTAGAACATGATAGCATTGGACCCATAGACTTAGCATAGATAATATCATATAATTGGGTTAAAACCCTAGAAATCAATACACTTAATTAGAGACTTGAATTCATAATTTAGAGGAGAAATTTGGGCATGAAGGTGGAAGAAATCCCCCATTCATGGCCTTACATCCCTGGGTAACTTGATTTCTAAGCTTGCCTTGAACACCCAAGAAGGTTGGGGAAGATATTGAGGAGGAACTCTAGTTTGATCTTGGAAGAGAATTTGAATTCAAAACATGAATGAGAACATAATGACTTAAGCTAGGTTAAACCTTCTTAAAACACTCTTTAGGAAGATTAAAACGACGTAGTTTAGGAACTAGGAGCTTAAAAATTATGAAAATAGTCTTAATGATTCGACCGGAAAAATGACCCTGCCAGTCCCAACGAGGGACTAGACGATTCGTCCGAGGACTTGGGGGGTCATCCCTTGACTCGTCGCCACTGGAAGCCACAACTCAATCTCTGATCCTTCTCAACTCAACGAGTCACTTAACGGGTTGTCAGGGACTTGACGACTCGTTCCCTCAACCCATGAAGTACAATGGATTCCAATACTATTCCCACTATTGTTTACTTAATGGGTCACATAATGACTCGTAGGGTGTCCTAGCGACTCGTCCTACTATCCGTCATGACTTTTTGAAGATAACATTTTTTTCAATTTGGCATCACTTAATGGGTCACTCGACGACCCGTTAGGTCACTCGACAAGTCACTAAATGACTCGTTCTGTGACCTGGTGCAGATTTTTTTATTTTCTCCATTTCAACCCTCAGGTCTGATCTTAGGAACTTTTGGGGTATTACACTCTCTCTTGCTCGAAGTTGTTTCTGTCATTTGAGCTGCTTCTCACTATCTCTGTCACTCCGGTAAGCCCCTTTGTTGCTCTATTTCAGCTATGTTTCTAGGATCCTTGCCCTCTGTGGTTTACTATGTCTCAGGTTCTTACTGAGGATCTCCTTCCCCAAACCACAGTTGTGGTCGGTGGTCCACTCCGATGTCCCTTTTCTCCGTCAGATCTGTCATGATCTTTTCATTTCTCGTTGAGTACTGTTGTAAATTGATCTTGCTTCTATTTGAGTTTTGACTATTGTTTCTATTTTTCTAATGCTCAATTGTAATATGATACTCTGCTTAGCTTTGGATTTTATACAAAAGTCAAATAAACTGATTAGGACATACGTCTAGAATGATTACTTGTCATCGTCTTATCTCACCACTCAAAGAAAAACATGAGAAGAGAATATAAGTTTTATTTGTTTAGGGGAATCAATCCCTTAGCATCAATTAATATATGGACTAAATTATTTCTGAATTATACCTTTTGTGTTAAATTATCTTATATAAAAATGAGATAAAATAATTTTAAATTTGATGAGATAAGATAAAATATTCAGAATAATATTTGTAATTAGATTTATTTTATATTCAGTTGTTAATATAAATTTATTATCGTTAATCAAACATTATATAAATCTAATTTTAAAATTTAATTATGAAATATTTTATCTTATTGCGCTTACCAAATTATATCTTATTTTAATGATGAATAGCAAGTATAATATCTATAAATAGGGGTGGTGTTTCCAATGCCGCTGGATCCAAACATTTAGATAATTGAATCAAATTACTATTGTTCCTCAGTCCTCACATTATTCAAGAGGTTCCATTCTTCTCATCCTCTCTTTGTTCCATTTTCTTTTATGTTTCTAAACTTTAACTTTCCTTGTAAATATCAGCTTATTTTGCATGCTTTCGCTGCTAGTTCTTTTGCTAACCTCGGTGCGTTTTCAATGAATTTTCTACTTGTAATTATTATCATAGAAGATGGTAATATTAGCTCATGAAAATATATATTTTTTTAAATTTATTCAAATTCCTATTTTATTTTTATTCAATTCATTTCAATTTGTTTAAATATTGAGTTGATATATAATTGAAATTGAGTTGATAAATAATTCACTTTGAGCTATAAAAATCTTATTAAACTACTTTTAAAAAGATTTTTTTTATTTCATATGATATAGCTAGAGATAATAAAGAATAAATATAATTTTATTTATTATTTAAAGAATTAAAAAAATTAAAACTAATAAGAATTGAACCGATTGAGTTATAACCTATTTGAAATTCCTAAATTATGGGTCAAAACGTTTTTTTGGAGCATTTGGTTCCTTCTATTTAAATTTGTTATGATCCAAATTTATTCTCTCCGATATATCACCCCTTTTTATAAAATGAAATCTTAAAAAAGAGTTGTTGATTTTTGTGAAGTTAGGGGAGTCAATGGAGTTGGGCAATCTTCCAGAGGAATTGGTGAAGGTATTGAAATCACTAGCTTTGGAATGGGGAGATGATGCAGAACATATTGATAGTAACTTGGAAATTATCCGTTTGACTAATTCTTTTACTAATCAAATTTATCGAATGAAGTGGCCTGCAAAGACCCAAAATAATTCAAGAAGTGTTCTTGTTAGAAAATATGGAGAAAGAAAAGATCTTTTCTTAGATCGTGAAGAAGAAATCAAGACTTTTGAGTGGATGTCTAATCATGGCTATGGACCACGCCTCTATGGGTATTTTCCAAATGGACGAGTTGAAGAGTTTATCCATGGCAGGGTACTGCAAATATTATTTTATCTTATTTATCACCTCGATTTTGTGTATCGTCTCTTTCTAAATTTTATTGTTCAGATAGAAAAAGCAATTGGTATTATATTAGTTACGTTCTTGTGTGCATTTACAGGCTTTATCTCCAAATGACCTTCGGAATCCAGAAATATCAGCATTAGTTGCAGCCAAAATCAAAGAATTCCATATGATTGACAAGCCAGGTTCAAAGAGAGTTGTCCTTTGGATGGAACTCAGGTATCCCTCTTCTAATTGATATAATTTATGATTAATGTTAAAAACAATTCCTTTGTTTTTTTTTAAAACCTAAAGTTTTTTGTTTATTACAGAAACATGTTAAACTGTGTCAAACAATTGTGCTCCCCAGAAATAAAAAGTGAGTTTGCCTTAGAAGATTTAGAAGAGGAAATCAACATATTGGAAAAGGAATTATCAATGGACTCCAAGGAGATTGTATTCTGTCACAATGATTTGAGAGGTGACAATATGTTATTTAATGAAGCAACCAAGGATCTTAAGCTTATTGTGAGTATTTACTCTCTTTTTATTTTCTGATGTTCAATTTTACATGATATTTGCCCGGTCTTTTAAAAATATAATTGCGTGTTTGTTCGATCATAATAAAAATAGTGTATTTTTTAAATATCGATTCAAATACAATACTATTTATGAAGAGTTTGAGCAATATAAATTTTTATTTACTGATGATCTATTTTCAAGATTGAGAGCGTAAGGTTTTATCTTTTCTGGAAGCACAGGACTACGAATATGCTTGCTATAACGCGGCTGCTTATGATCTTGCCAATCACTTTTGTGAAATGGCAGCAAATTATGATTCTGAAACCCCACATATCTTGGACTACAGCAAATATCCAAGTAACTAAACTAATTTTACATTTGTTATTTCGACTATCATTTCTCTTCCCTTACATAACTTAGTTTGTAGAAATAAATTTCCAATTAATTATTAATCGTTTTATGTGCAACAGGTGCTGAGGAGCGGCAAAGATTCATAAGAATTTATCTTTCCCATAAAGGTAGCTTTTTATTCTTGGAAGTTAAAGATAGCTTAGTTTATAAGCTCACTTTGTTAAGAGTAAAGACAGAGTCTTAAGAAAACATGTATGATAAGCCAATAATTAACTATTAATATTACTTCCTCTCACATTTAGGGTGTTGCACAATGTTTAAATTACCCATCTTTCTTACTCAAACGAATAATTAATAGTCGTATAGTTTCTTCGAATAGTATCAGTGGAATTGGAAAAAAAAAAAACCAATGATCTCTTAATTATTTTAAGTGATAAATGTTTTGACTCAAACTAATTTAATTAAAGTGACAGATAAAAAAGGAGCCCGATAAAGAAGAATACTTTTACACACACATTAGTCCAATAAAGTTCAAAATAAAAAAATATTTAATATTTACTTTTTACTAAAATTAGTCAATAGGGTATACTAATGTATATAATTATTATATAATGTGTGTGTATATAATCAATATGTACACATTATACACTATATTTTAATTTCTTAATCGAATGACTAAAATATTAAATCTACTTTGTAACTCAATTACATGTGAAAATATCTTTCAGATAGGCATTTAGACGAATTTAAGAACAAACGTATATATTACTTGAAACTAATAACATGTGAAATGATATTATCTATTTATTTTAGTACAATACATCAACCCAACTTTCTTAGGTATATTTACGTAGTATATTTATGGGCATAGTGTTTTAAGAAATTAATTTATTGAATATCTGGTAACATATACAGGACACCAGCCAATGGAATTTGAAGTAGAAAAATTCGACATTGACGTTGAGAAATACACTCTTGCAACTCATTTGAACTTCGGATTATGGGCAATCATTTCGGTAGGCATTTCACATTTTCTTTTTTCCTTTAGCATGCCCTCATATTACCCTTTTTCTTTTAAAAAAAATTAAAATTTCATATTATAACACAAGTTACTTGCACTTTTATTCAGGACATTCATTCAACCAATTCCAACTTTGATTTTCTGGGGTTTGCCAGAGAAAGATTCCAACAATATCAGTTAAAGTATTCGAAATTCTTTAATAAAACACTCTCAAAATCCACAGATATGTTCGATATGGTTGAAAGAAGCATCTTGTTGTGAAACCAACACAATTTCTATCAAAATACTTACCTCTTGACACATAAAAGAGGTATATGTCAGTTATTATGATAAATCATCATATACATATGGATAAATACTAGAATGGTGATTTTCCATGTTATTATTCGGCAAATGCCTTGTATCAAAGTAATGAAGATGTAATGTTGCTTCTCACTACTGCCGCTAAGTAGGAGCATCGAGACTCATACATCTAGTATAATCTACTTCACAACTAAAAATATGTATTTTCTGGAATGAAAAAAATCACGGATACCCATAAGTGATTGACGATATTTGGCAAAGAAAATAAGTGATGGAAATAGGTTTGCCGGAAAATATCATGTTGGTGAGGAAAATTAGCGGATATCATAAAAGAATTTTTGATAAATTTGCATTGGTTGATTTAATTAAAAAGAAGACGACATTTTCTGACAATCAGAGAAAAGAACTACAAAAAGTCAGTAGCCGAAAACCGAACAAAGACTTGTACCGTGGAAGAATACTATTCTACCAATAGGTCACTAATATTTATTGGTCTAAGGCTTTCATTTTTAATTATTTATACTCTTCAAACATATTTTTGAGTAAAACTAACCGACAAATATTCATTAATTTATTTTATAATTTTTTTTTTAAAAAAACTAACTTTTAAAGATCATAATTAATAATTTATGTGATTAATTGATAGACGAAGAGGCATCATGTATTCCACGGACTCACACGAGGGTGGAAACATCATAGATAAGTGATTTCATATTTGTTGTGCAAGTTGGTAAAGGTTTGGGATAGTGGGAGTGAACTTGAGGACAAAATAAAACAACAAAACCAAGTAAAAAGGTACAAGGATTGGCTGGAGGGTCAACACTTCACATCCACAGGGTGTTCAAAATGCTTAGTAATTAGGGAGGGGAGGCATACTCAACGCGTTTGGGATTGGAAGGGAGATCAAGGATAGATGTTTTGGTTTGAGCTAGCTTTCGCAGGAAAATTTTTTTAGGATCGAAGGCTAAATTATACGTTTCATGTCTGAGGTGAGCTCCGATATCTGATGCTCAAAATCATATTAAAAGGTGACAAGATGAGATAAAAAGTCACTTTCCTAGAGACTTATTTTAAAAATCTTAAAGAGACAGTGTTCAAGCACCCTTTGGAGCAATCTTCATGGTAAGTTTTTTAGGTTAATTCATGGCCAAACTAAGTTAGATTTAATACTATAGCAATTGAGATTAACACCCTTATTTGTTGAATCAATAGGAAATTCATCCAAAAATGAAGAATATTCAACAAGGAAAGCTAGGGTTTAGAGTTTTAAAGTAATCTCACCCCCTAGTTTTGTATGTTACTTCAAAATAGGTTTATGAACTACGAGTGCTCTATATGGAAACACAAAAAGAAAGAAATTTCATACAAAACCTACAAATAACTAACATTGCAGTTAGGGCTTTCGAGCCAAAGATTGAATTAAGGAAAATTGATCGCCCTTGGGATAGAACAAACTTTAATCAAGTTGTTTGATGTAGATCGTGGTAATTGACTATATTTGGCATACGTGGAAGCTAACCTTACTAGAAATAAAGGGTTTTGAGGTAAGTTGAGGGTTTTCCCCTTAGTCAAAGATTATGCGCAGGCAAATTAGGTATAATTTCTATTCTAACCGCGAATCTTATCGTAAAGACAAGAACTTGCTCCCTGCATTCTTTCGTTCTAACCTAGGATTACTCTTTCAAGCTTTTGCCTAAGATTAACAAGTTTATTTTCACGGTGATCATTTTTAACCTCTCCTTAGCATATTATACCTACAAAACAAGGGCTAATCATGTTGGTTAGTTCCGGCACACAATTAAACATAAATACATGAGAATGTAATCATATATATTAACAAACATGACTAAATAAAGATATAAAATAGTACTTGGGCATGTAATTATGTCCAAGATCACTACCCCACAGTTAAAGTCTTGTTCATCCTCGAACAACTCTATTACATCTCATGCACACAAAGGCTACCGCGATTGTCTCAGATAGAGCATGCAATATATACCCACTGAAATCACATACAACTAAGGCAAGACTGGTTAATTTGCATGAATTGACTCTTAGACTCAGCAAATTCATGCAAATTAACAAGAGAGATACCCATTTTTCACTCGCAAGTTTTAAACTTATAATACGTATAGGTATATGCATAGGAATTACGCTCACTCTCACAAAGGATTCTCATGCAACATATAATAACCCATAAGCTTGCCTTCAGCGTTTTACTTCATTAATTTAGGAATGTTTGAGAGTAAGATCAAATAGGACTTATCGGGTGATAATATAAGCTAAGGGATGGGTAGATACTATTCTGGCCAAAAATAGTGACTATCTTCCCTAAGCGTTTTTAATACATCACACTTTCATTATGACTATCTCTTCTGTTACTTCACCTTATTCTTTTCACTCCTCAATTTCCTCTTTTGTTTCCCATTTCATTAAGCAAACTTAGCTTATTGGTAAGGAATACTTAAGCAAAATTTTCATTCTTTTGTTCTCTTACTCCCTACCAATACTTATGCATTTTCAAACAAGTGCACCTCTAGTCTTTTCTTCAACTCCCACAACCACTATTTTCCTTATTTTTCACTATTCTCACTCCTTTACTCCTTTGCATTTTTCACTTAAGCGCTTAGGAATTTTGGATCAAATTTAGTTCTATTAAAAGAAAAGAATTAAGATTTTGATGTGGATAATCAAAGAATAGGCTAAAGGCTCAATAGGGCTGACTAGGATTATGCATTAAGGGTAGGTAAAGCATGGGATGAAAATAAGCTTATTCAAAAAAATGCCTACATCATCTCCTACAATTAACATTCCTCATTTTGTTTTGTATACATACCAGATAAGTTTTAGAAATTACATAATGGCATGGAATATGCAATATCCTCACACTCAGTGCACATGTTCAATTCAAGACACATTCAGTAGACTTCTAACTCAGCTAATCACAAGAATTCAAGATTAAACTTTCAAGCACACTGAGTCATATTCAAGAGCCTAGATGTCTCACACAAAGTTATACAAATGCTACACATGCGCCAAAATTAAAAATACTTGCATCTTACAATCATGTATAGCACTCAACAAGAACATCAAGCTATCAATCATCTCAGGTTCAAACGCAACACCTATTGACTACTTTTTCCTCAAGACGGTCGTCATCCATCCATCGTCAGAAAAAATCCCTAACTATGAATAACACCATTATGTACAGACATAGAAAAATTTTATTTCTAGGTTTAAAGTGCCCCCCTTTAGAAAAGAACCGACAAGAAAAACCAAAGGGTGGGTGAACTGCGCTCAATTCAAACTTTTTCAACAAAAAAATTATCCCCAGCGCCACATTCACTTGAAATAACTTAGCACAAAATTTTGAAATTTCTCTCACCCCACACTTAAACTATGCTATGTCCCCAAAGCATCAATTACAATTAAATCAAGGGTGAGAGATACTTCCTGAAGCCTCTAGTCCTAGCTAACAACATCTTTTCTTTATTTCATGAACACGTGGGTCATCGACCCCACACTCATATTTTGTCATGCTCCTTAGCTTTCACTTTCATGGGTACTCAAACTTCCCCTGAATATGTGCTTAACAACCACAACAAACAACAACAAGTGAAAAATAACCAAAATTACAAACAAACTGAAAAGAAAGTATACCTGTAGTACTCTTGGGTTGCCTCCCAAGCAGCGCCTGAGGTTATGTCGCGGCACGACGTGGACTATCCTTTTCAGGATATCCTCAAGCAAGTGTTCTATTTCGAGAACCATCTTCTCCCTTTTTTTATTTTTAGAGGAAATAGCCTCCACCCTGTCCCTCTATTCTTCCATCTTCTTCTTCAATTTTCGCCCTCCATCAGACTCGGGTTGAAGTGTCAACATGTCCCGCAACAGTGAACCTATGGAATCTACCACCCCACACTTAGCATATGAAAGAACACTGATCTTACAAAGATCTCTGTAGTGTGTAGGTGGTTTGATTTCCTGGTAGACTCTGAAAAGCTCTTCTTCATCATCAACCCTCATTTTAAGAGTACCCACTCTCACATTTATGATAGCTCCTCCCGTTGCCAAGAATATCCGTACCAGGAACACAGGTACCTTGTCATCAACTTTAAAATCAAGAATGATGAAGTCAGCAGGTATAATGAATTTACCTACTTTGATGAGGAGGTCCTCAATAATTCACTCCGGTGCCACTGTTGACTTGTCTGCCACCTGTAGCATTACTCTTGTGGGCCTTGGATTTCCTAATGCCAGGGTATTAAATAGAGATATGAGCATTAAATTCACTTTTGCCCCCAAGTCACACAGGGCTCTTATGACTTCAGCTTCACCAATTTTTACGGGGAGGGTGAAACTCCCTGGGTCCTTGAGCTTTTTCGGCATCTTGCTCATCACCCTGTAGCTGGACTCCTCAGTAAGTGCCATTTTCTGGACATCCACAAGCCTCACTTTTTTGGCCACCACATCTTTTAAGTACTTTGCGTACTTTGGAATACCTTACAAGACATCAAGTAAAGGAAAATTGATGTAAAGTTCTTTGAAAATATCAAAGAACTTTTCGAAACATTCTTCCTTCTTGATCTTCTTGAGCCTTTGTGGGAATGATGGTGGTGGTATCTGTGTTGGCTACAATGATGATTGTGCATTGTGTTTTGCAGCACTCTGATTATCTCCTCTATCGGCTGACAGACCCTGTCTGACTAGCTCTGGCTGCACCTCATTTCTCTTTTCTTTTGGTAGTGCATCAACTAACTGCTTGCCACTCCTCAGATTGATGGCTTTGACCTGTCGGGGGTTTGTATCTATATCACTGGGTAACCCTCCCCGAGGTCTGGTATGCTGCGTAGTTGCCAGCTGACCCATCTGCTTTTCTAGATTTCTGGTGGCCATCTGCTGATTTTTCAAGTCTGAGCCATCCTTGCCTGATTCTATGCTAGTTGGGTCTGAGTAGCCATAATTTTCTGCAATATCTCCTCAATGTTGATACTATTGGACTGGCCACTGTTCTGCCTGTACTGCTGCTGAGGCTGCTAGTAGCTTTGACTCTGATTGCCACCCCAATAAAAATTTGGGTGACTTTGACAATTTTTTTTTTGTAGGTGTTCCCATAATTTTGACTTCCTCTCTGAACATTTCCTACAAAGTTGACTGATTTTGGATTGGCCTCGCAAGAGTCTGCATTGTGCCCATTGTTACTACATATCTCACATCAGCTAGGAGCTTATTGAATTGCATTAACCTGTCTCTGTGGCTGGTTCATACTCAGTTTGCTAAACTGAGTCATCATATGTTGCTGCAGTGATGCTAGCTGTGTTGCCTAGGCGTTGACACTATCTATCTCAATCAGTGTTGCTTCTCTCTTTCCTGCCCTCTGGATGATTCACTATGCCACTCTAGATTTCCTTGAGCAATTCTATTTAGGAGAGTATACAGCTCATCAAATGTCTTCTCTAGTTCTTGCCTACTTGATGTAGAGTCTAATAAGATCTTCGTATGTAGGTCTAGACTCTCTACAAAGGTGTGAGCCAACAACTTATTAGACTA
>JACEIK010007309.1:42195-77381 GCA_018107945.1 Datura stramonium
ACTCATCCCAACATAGTTATTAATGTCATAATCGGGTCATTAGGGTTAATCATACAATATTTCCACAATTCCATCATATTCATGAATTACTACGATAATCAAGGGAGAAATATACAAATCTCATTCAATACTCAAGCCAAGTTATGAAGAACATATTATTCTCATACATTCCCAACCTTTATTTCACCAATTCAAGACAACCCATTGTTTATATCACACTAATATCATAATCACAGTAGATAATAGCATTTATGAGGAATATAAAAGAAATTTATCCATAACACAAGCCCTAGATCATGCTTTTCTAGATTTGTTGAAATCGGATTTTAAATAAAAAATATTTTCTTGGGGCACAAGGATGGAAGAGTATCCTTGTTGAAAGACCCGCATACCTGGTAGACGAAAAGCCCCCTCGAAAATCTTCCTTGAAGCTTGAAGAACACCTTGGTGAAACCCTAGAATTTTTTATAAGAGAGGAGGAAGAAGGAGAGTTGGGAGAACGGGGGTTTAGGTATGAAAAGACCTTAAAAACGTGCAAGGTAGAACCCAAAACGATGTAGTTCAGGAGTTAAAAGCGTACGAGTTTACAAAAATTCCCCTGGAGAAAACTTAAAAATCTGGCCGAACTGGAATCCACGACCCTCACCATGAGGCGTTGGTCCTTACCATGACTCGTGGTAACCTTCCGTTGATTAACTGCTGAAGTTCCCATATCTCAAGTTCGATCCCACGACTCGACAGGACGAGTCGTCCTTGCTCGCAATGGGTCGTTGCTCCATCCATTGAATCCTTCTGAACTTTCTGAGCTTCCTCATAATGGGGCTCACCACCAGTCGTTGTACCCTACAACAGGTCGTGGATGCCATCTATTGTTTCCACTGTGAGGGTCCACTTCCCTACCACACCTCCTGACAACGGACCGTTATTTCTCACAACAGGCCGTTGTAACACTCGTTGATACCACTGCCATCCGAACACCTGAACCCACGACTGCCAACGACGGATCGTTCTTTTTTGCAACGAGTCATTATGACGCTCGTTGTTTACACTACCACCAGGCCCGATCCATTTCCATGACTACTCATAACGGCTCGTGGTTACCTACCACGAGTCGTTGTATCCTCTCGTTCTGCAGTTTCAACAATTTTCAATTTTTAACCCCTAGGTCTACTCTTAGGCACTTCCGGGATATTACACATTCATAAAGGGAGAAGTAGCCAACTTCTCCGAGCATGAGTGCCATGGTGAATAGGGTTAGCTACCCCATGCTAGCAGGTGATCATAATGCATTTAGATGAATTAAGATTGATTGAGCTACTTGATGGCCCCATATATGGGTTAAGCTTTATTGGGTATATTTAGAGGTCTCATTAACACACTCAGAGAGGTTGAGTTTGATTGAGCTACTTTATGGCCCAACATACAAGTTTGTTTTGTGTGAGAATATTCAGATGGCCCATAATAACTTTAGTAGGACACGTGCATGTTAGCATATTCTATTCGTAAATATTTTTAAAAAGTTATGTCTTTAAAGATGATTCGATTTTTAGCTTCAGTTACTAATTTCAAATTCAATTTTCACAATTTGTTTAAGCTTACATATTTATAGTATTTATTATGTGAAATACTTTTTTTACTTCTCGAATTTCATTTTAATTATAAATGTCTAGCCCGAACTAGTCTTGTCCTCCACTTAGAGGCTTATAAATGATATTTATTGGGTATCCTTCAAAGGTACTTAACCCATTTGGGCCTATCATGTTATGTGGTAGGAGTTGAGAATATAGGTAACGAGGCACGTGTAGAGACAAACATTCCTAAATTATGTGACAAGCTCCATTGATTCATTTTAGCAATTACAGACTTTTTGCAAACTATCATTCATTTTAGATGCTATGTATGTATGACGAGTGCCCTGAAGGTTTTGTAATTATATTTCGTTCCTCAGAGGCTCATGGCTTGTTAGTAGATTACTTTTTCAAATGCTTTTACGTTATGTTTGTAATTCAGTTTTCAAACTATTATCTCAAACTTGAATAACATTTGTTATTATGATAAGTTACTAATATCCATCAGATAGTTAGAGCAAGTTTCACTCGACGGGTAGTACGGGATTGGTTCCAAACACATCCCACCCCAGTTTGGAGGTGTGATAAGTTGGTATTAAAGAAACCATTTTTTGGGGTCCTAGGAAGTCATGAGTCATTTCTTGTAGAGTTCTACATTGTAACACCTTAGAAGTTCCTAAGATCAAACCCTAGACCTAAAGCAGAAAAAACCAGCAGGAATGGAACTTTTCCCTTAGAACGACTCACACCACGAGTCGTGGGAGGACTCGTGGTGAGAAGTTCAAAGATATCCCATCTTCCCAGTCACCATGACTCAGAACATGAATCATTGGATGAGACGACGAGTCGTGATTTTTCTCATCCTGAGAAATCTAGAAAAAGTCCCGCAACTTTACATTTTTCCTCCTAGGGACCACGAGTACAAGCCACGAATCATGATATGAAAGGATGACTCATCCTGACAGTCTGTGGTAGATTTAACAATTTCATATTTAAAATAATTTATCACAGTCTATGCTACAATGCTCAAGGAAGCAGGGTGCAAAAACTAGAGATTCAATAAAAAGGACCAAGGCAAATATACAGCTAACAACCGAAAGGCTACAACTCAAAGGGTTAAATAGTGGCAACAATTTCAGAATAGGCTAAATTTCACAAGAAAAATCAAAGAAAGCCTATTATCATCTTTTAAATAGAGCAACACTTATTATTTTGCTTCAATAACATGCAGGGAAAGTTCTAGACTAAGATGCAAAACATGGAATATATGTAAGAAATGTTCACCTCACATGGTACAAGTCTCAATTAAAATGGATCAATATGCTCTAAGACAGACAGGGTCATAGAGAACTACAAAAATAAGAAAATCTATATACAGAGTCACTACCCTGAGCCTAGATGTTAAAAATATTTTTGCTATTTTACCAAACACTAACAATAATGCACTACACAAGCTTATACCTAAATTTCTACTATCAACCAAGACAAAAATGGTCTTTTCTTTTCCTCCCTGTTATTCCTAAAAAAATAAAAAATATATATAACGACTTTATTCCCTCAAGATGGTCGTCATCCAGCCATCATAAGGAAAAGTCTTTATCTATGACTAAAAAAATTATTTAATCCTAAAAAAATAAAAATTACCCGGTTCAAACTACATCCTCGAACAAGAACCGATGCACAAAGAAAAATCAAGAGAGATT
Source organism: Datura stramonium (assembly GCA_018107945.1). NCBI lineage: Eukaryota > Viridiplantae > Streptophyta > Magnoliopsida > Solanales > Solanaceae > Datura > Datura stramonium. Next base: position 45,467 of record JACEIK010007309.1, read on the forward strand.
ATTAACTACATAAAGAAAATATTCAAATGTAAAAGCATCCAAATAATTTTTCTACCTCACACTTAAAATTTTGCACTATCCTTAGTGCACAAAAAAATAATACAAGGGTAAAAGAAACTCCCTAAAAGGCCATATGTCGAAGCATTAACAGAGAAAGGGATACTCAGACTTCTCGCAGTAAGATTTCGTACTTTATGTGGGCACCCCACACTTAGTCCCAACTTGGTAGCTTGCTTTTGCAACTGTCAATGACTTCACTTTAATGCTCAAACTCCTACAAAATAAAAATAAATCTACAAGAAATAATATAAAACAAAAAAACTTGAACAAATAAATAAAACAAAAGCCTAATTTAGAAAAATAATTAATTTCTAAGTCTCAAAAACGGCGCCAAAAACTTGGTGCGTCCAAACGCACACGCAAGTCTACACGGTCGTACAAGTAATGTAGGATTTGAAGTCCAGATAGCGTACTCACAGGGACTTATCGATTAATTATTTTCTAAGTTAAACTAATGCTAATTTATTTATTCAAGTGCTAGAATCTAAAGATATATTTATAATTATCTAAATTAAAAAATAAAAGAAAATACTAATGAACAATTGACTAAAGAATGAACAGATTTTGTTTTACGTAATCAATTAGATGAATCGATCCTGGACTATGAAATTGCTAGCATTCATGCACCTTCGTTATCTTGCAATAATTATCGAGTTATGAATTTCATGGGGTTAATTGTATGATTAAGGTCTTATGAGCCTCTAATCACCTATTCACATGCAATTCTATGTCAATATTCCTATGATTAAGAATAAATCATGCGAATGATATTCACTTTTCTCATTCAAGAAAATAAAGACGTTCTAGGTATATTCCTATCCTAGCGGCAAATCAATTCTAAATTTCACCTTAAGAAAAGATCTTTCTCCTTATATTCTTCATTATATCTTATTGATCCTTCTTCCAAGTTCACAATAAGAATATAGATTTATTTTAATGGTGATCAAGTGTAACACCCCAAAAATCCCTAAGATCAGATCTTATACATAAAGTAAAACCAGCAGAAAAATCTATAATTTTCCTTAGAACGACTCGTCATACGAGTCGTGGTGTGATATGATGACTCGTCATGTGATTCGTGGTAAGCCTCAGTAGTTTTAACTTTTGAGCATGAGACCCTATTACAAGTCATGGTGACAAGGTACGACCCGTGGTCACGAGCCGTTAGTTCTAAGCAGTTAAAGAGTCCTGATGTAATGATTCACACGACGACTCGTTGGACCTTGAACGAGTCATGATGAGGAGTCGTTGGATGAAATTCATAGAATGTGCAACATGAATCCTGTAACCACGAGAGGATAACGAGTTGTTGGGATAAGTGACTACCCGTCATGGGAAACCGTAGAATGGAAGATCAAATAAGATACAAGATTAATTCACTGACCACGAGTCATAGGACGACTCTTGGTATCTAGTAACGAGTCATGATGAGTGTCCGTAGTGAGAAAATCAGAGAAGTGAAATTTGGCCCAACATATGACGGATGGTCACCACGAGTCGTGGTGACAACCAATGGCTCGTGGTGTGAGTCGTGATGACTGGACAGATAGATTTTTAATGCGAGTTCCCAGGGGTATTTTCATAATTTTTATACTTTTAACTCCTAAACCAAGTCATTTTGGGTTTCATAAGGAGTGTATTAAGGGGTTTCACTTAGCCTAAACCCTCATTTTTTTCAAACACCATATATTGGAGATTAAACTCTCAAGGATTCTCAAGGAAGCTAGGGTTCTGTCACACCCCAAACTCGGCGAGGCGTGACTGGAACTTGGTGTCATCCCTGATATGAGCATACCCAACGCCCAAAATATAAAACAAACGACAGAACCGATAAGTTTCAACAACATAATAACTATAAAATCAGAATAAGACGATAGACTATAGCGGAAGCTGGCTCACCTAACCAACCAAAAAAATAAATACCATCTGTCGTCAAGGCCATGGAAAGGAAAACAACTATACAACATGGCCACCTAGTCTATAACAACATACTAAAATCATAGTAATGTTTATGAGCCTCTATGAATACATTAGTAATCAAATGATCGGGACAGGGCCCCGAACTACCCTTAACTCAAACATCTGGCGACTCCGAAAGACCTGGAGCACACCAACTCAACACCTAAGAACTCAATCTAACAGCCCACCATCACCTGCAGGAATGAATGCAGCGCCCGACTAAGGCGTTAGTACAATAGTGTACCGAGCATGAAAGGCGGAAACAACTGAAGACATAGATTAGAGATCAACAGATATCGCAGAAGGAGACTCAACATAAGTAAACACATAAAATCTACCAGGCCCCCATAAGCCCGGCAAGTCTAAAGTAAACAACAATACAATGACACCTAGCTGACCCAGCTCACCTGTCAACGCCTCTAGACCTCTCAATAGCCTCAGCTAACACCAGCCAACATCTAGCATCCACTGCTATCAGATAACAAATAACACAAACAACAACCACAATATAATGCCAAACAAATCACAAGTAAACACCAGTTAATCAACATCATCAATCAGGCACTGTCGGACTCTCTCTCGACTGCGCACAGTTAGTGGTGCTCAATCCATCTGGGAGAACCAAATCGTGATCCCAGGAAGGCTCAGACATGTCGGACTACTCTCGAATCATGTCTCAACTTGACACTACGGAGGAGATCATTCTCAACCCCGTAGGTCATTTCACTCCTTGGGCTCAACCCCTCAGCCGGAAACACTCTCATGCGTCGGGTATCCACAATACACAAGGCCTCAAACATAACACACACACAATAAAAAACAATAATAATACATGATAAAATAGCCCACAAGCCACTCTACTCACCACTAACATCAAGGGACACATCCAAACCAGTCTGAGTGTCACCACGGTTGTCACGTGCCATCGACACAGCCGACACGACCGCCGAATCAAATATAAAAATAGATCGTCGCAACCATCGACCTTAACCACTCTAAATCCTCATTAACTTGTCAACATAATCACCTAATATTATTCACTCAAACAGCCCACAACTTGCTACAAGAACCACACGCCTCACATACGGCCTCTCCACACAAGCCTAATAATTTGCCATGTCTACGATTCTCTGCAATCAAGCCCGAGCCACCAGCCAAACCAGAACCTTAAATACACCATTATCACCATATAAACAGCATAAAAAGATTTCAATAATAGCAAAACACAATCCATCACAAACAGCCAACACACACGTCAACACGGACGACAACGGCAATGGAATTCATGCCGACAAAGGGAGGGACAAGCCTAACAAACCTTAGATTATAAACTTGCTGAACTTGAGCCTTCAAAACCATGAACCTAATGCCTAAAGGCAGTCCAAAATTCTTTCAAACGCAGCCAACACAACTCAACAATAAGACAAGACAAACGAAGCTTACCTGACAAGATTCATAGGAATTCGATGGTAGAAACTCCAAGACAATAACCTACCGGCGTTAACACACCTATAAACAACCTTAAAAACTAAGGAGAACAAAATAAAGAAGTATTACCAACAGCTTCACCACTAAACAGACACCAACAGCCCGGAAAAAACACCAAACTACGGACTACACCAAGCTCCCGACTTTCCGACATCAAAATCATGTTGAGCCATGAATTCTAGCCCCAAAACCCAAAGGAAACTATGGAGAGAACTTTGAGAGAGGGTTTGGACTTGATAAGTTCTTTAAAATAAGAAAATAAGGCAACCAACCGACCAAGGGGCTTTTCATAGTCCTCCACCGCCTTAGACCCTTGTGAGGTGTCTACTTGTGCGGTCTCGTGAAAATGCGAATATCTCTCTATTGCGAAGTCGGATTGACAAACGGTTTAATGCACTAGAAACTAGACTCATATATATTTAATTTGATAGGTCTCACACCTCCTAAATTCTTATATATTTGGATAAAATCCTCGAGACATTTGACCTAAATTTCAAGGAATTTCAAGAAGGAAATTTTGCGAAATTTTTTTCCAAATTTTGTTCCACAACTTTATCGACGTTCAATATTAAATATGATCATAGAGTGACTCAAATAACTCATAACTCTTCCTTCTTAGCCTATTATTTACTCTTAATCCTACCTCGAAAGCACAATTTTATCGCTCAAATTATCCAGGGTGTTACAGGTTCCTCTTCTCAATTTCTCTTGGATCTTTAATCAAGTCAAGAATTCATCAAAGCCCAAGTATATGGGGTCATTAAAGGGGGATTTCATCCACCCTCATTCCCAATTCAAAACTCAATTTCATGAATTTAAGTCTCCAATGATGATTTTTATGAATTTCTAAGGTTAGACCCTTTTTGATGAAAACTCCATGACCTCTTATGATTTTGATTTTCTCATGATTTAATCTATATTTTATTATTATTACCTGATTCCTATGAAAAACTCTCATGATTATCTATTTTCAAGTTATCATGATTTATCTCAAGTATATATGAATCTCATGAAAATGATGCTTATGTATTATGGTTGTATTTTTAACATTATTTTTCATGACTAGTTCATGTATGTCAAGAAATTTATGAATCTATCATGTTATTTTAAACTAACCCATGAAAAACCCATGTTTAAAGTATGATTGTGAGCACTATTTATTTTTGGGAGTAGTATTTAACAGCGAGTAGGTCGGGGTTCTAGTGCATTCAGGTCTCAGAACTACGTGCCACCGTAGCCATGATGGGGTCCTTCTTGAGAATGTCTTCCATGCTCGAATGGGCCCATGAGTGATATCACGCCTTCATGGTTCATAACCTTGGCAAGGTATGGACATACCTCCCATCTAAGTTACAATTTGGGCTCCATATATGCTCACTTGGAGTATGTTGGTTATAAAAATCTCTCATTGTTCCATGATTTTCTGCACATGTTCATGCTTATGCTTCACGATTTATGACATATGATATTTTGACTCAATATACATTTTATGAAGTTTTACTTATGATTTCAGTCATGTTCAGCTTTATGATTTTGTTTTGAAAGCCTTGGGCCATTATACTTAGTTTATGATTAGAAACTCGTGTTTAAGATTATCTTATACTCACGATTTCAAAATATTGTTTTACTATCCTATTTTACTTATCCTACATATACAGTATATTCAAAGTATTGATTGTATACTTTTGTGATATATCGTCTTATGATATAGGTTCAGGTGATCAGTCTTAGCCCCATCACTAGATTCAATCACTCTAGATTCAACTCAGTTTTGGTGAGTCCTCATGATCCGAGGACATTAGTTTTGATTCATGTCCTTTTAGTTTCATACTTAATAGAGATAGTTGGGGGTTTTGTCCCTTCAATTCATCTTATGGATAGAGGCTTTTTAGACTATTATGTATAGATATTCAGCAGTTTGACTTGTCGTCTCGATTTTGACGTTTTATGATATCTTATACTTCTTCTTATGCCTTATATTATGTTTATTTCTCTTAGCGTATGCTTGTGCTTATGTTATGCATGTGTCATGGGTTAGATTGGAGTCATTCATGTCTCTAGGTCCCATGTTATGTACGGGGTTTGTGATCAGATCGTAAAAAACTTGGTATCAGAATATCAGGTTTAGATGTATCCTAGTGAGTCTGGAAGCCACACTGAGTCTTTTTTATGGGTGTGAAGCGTTCCACACTTATGAGGAAGAGACTACGAAACATTTTAGGAAACTTTTCATCTTTCATGATCTATATCGTGTGATGAAGTTCAATTATCTCTATTCTTCTAACTCGTGTTATTTGCATTTATAAAAATGCCTCCCCGAAGAGCCAATAGAAGGAGAAATGGAAATGGAAATGGCAACGACGATGGGCCTTTGAACAAGAAGGTGACTCATGCCGAGTTTAGGGCTGCTTTTCAAATGCTGGCCCAAGTCAACAAGCAGACGGTTGCACCTGCGAATGCCAATGGGTGTGCCACAGCAGTAAGAGTGTGAGACTTCACCAGGATGAACCCTCCAGAGTTTCATGGTTCCAGGAATCCACAAAAGTTTATTGAGGAGATCCAGAAGATCACTCAGATCATGGGAGTTTCTGGAGAGAGTGCGGATTTGGCCTCCTATCAACTAAAGGGGAAGCACATATTTGGTTCAGACAATGGAAGAAGGGTCGTGGAGTGGGTGCAGTCTCTATTGGCTGGGAAGAGTTACGACAGCCTTTTTAGATAGGTTCTTTCCCCGCGAGATGAGGGAAGCCAAGGTTGCTGAGTTTATCAATCTGAACAGAACAGTATGATAGTTCACTCAATTGTCAAAGTATTGCTCTGGAGATGGTTGTCAAGCTAAGGGCTCGCATGAGCAAGTTTGTGTCAGGGGTTTCAGATTCATTGGTCAAGGAGTGCAGGACCGCTATTGTCATGCCCCGAATCTAGACCCAGGGCATGGACCGACACTTAGACTACTTTCATAACCAAAGTGAACCCTTGGCCTAGCTTGCTATAGTTTATATCTCAATAAACAATGTGGAAGCTTAATACATAAGTGAGCTCAAATATAATAAAATAGAATTTATTCTATAACTGAAATAAATGTTAGAAAATAGAATTATTGACTCAATATCTAACTCTATCTATGAAGCCTCTAAAATTGAAGATAGATGTCGAGACAAAGCTCACAGGTCTACCTCAAGCTCAATAAATAAAAGACTCGATCAAAACTATGACACTCCGGATATAGGAGGCCTCACCAAATAGCTGGATGAAATGAAGTCCCAGCGAAGCATCCCTTATTGTGCTTGTCTACTTGAGTCTGCATCATAAAATGATGCAGTGCCAAAAAGGGCGTTAGTACATGGAATGTACGATATGTAAAATAGCTGAATGAAATAACATTAGCAAGAATATCTCGATAGAAGGGCATAAAGGGAATCAATAAACTTAACATGAAGAAATAAAAGGGAACCGTACTCTGGAACTTAATATGATGCATAAGACACAATATGAAAATGTGTAAAATAGTTTATGCAATAAAACTTATGCATCAAAACATCTCTATAAATACTTATGCAAGTAAAATATATCGATAGTAGTTTGGGTAGAAGTTTCTCATAACTGACACCATATGATGCCCAACTATCTCGCTCAAGTTGGCAGAACCATCCAAAACTTTGCCAGGGTAGAGGACGATCACAATATGGGATCCCTAACAATCAAAGTCCTTACCAGAGACTATCTTTGGAGTCGCCCGAACCAACAGTATGATTCTTACCTACGTTGGCGACATAGTTATGGGGCTTAGAGGTTTTTTGAACCTGATCACCTACTCAATACTAAATACTCCTTTTAAAATAATCTTTCTCATGTCCAGTCAAATGTGTTTCTTAGGCAACATCAAAATATCATTATAAAAAGCTTTAGCTATAACATATAATGAATGTTTAAAATCATCTGTGGATCCTTTCACTTAAAAAATCATCTTTAAACTTGCTTACGAGTCTCTAACTCAAAACATAGCTTAAAGCATCTTTATAACATCATGAAGAGCCCTTTCACTCAAAATAATCTTTAAACATCAATATGGAGCCTTTTGCTCAAAACATCTCATGACATTCAAAATAAGACTTATACTTTTTTGGAAACCATGCTAAAAATTATCTCTTTATATCTAAAATCTCATCATGTATGCTCTTTTGAAAACGTGCTTAATATTTATGAAAATAATATATTTACTTCAAAAATACATGCTTTCAAAATAATATTCTTAAAATCATGTTTTCATGAAATTAGGGTTCAGGGGATAAGAACATGACCCAACTTAATCAATCAATCAATAACAATAATCAAGAGAGAATGATCGATAGCTCAATAGAATAATTTGACAATCAATGGACATCAATACTCTCAATATGAAGAATTCAGTGAGGGCAATTCAACATATATAAACTTAGGGTAGAAGATCATGAATTTAACAATAAACCTAGTTTTGAATTCACCAATCAAACCATGTATTAAGGACATGAGGAATATTAGAATTTCCTAGCTTAGGCAGCCGTACATACTTGGAAATCACAACCCCAGACTCAAGCTTGAAGAACCCTAACTTTGGAGAAGAAGAATCCCTAGCTTTCTTGAAAAACTTGAGAGCTTGAATCCTTGAATTCTAATTGCAATGGTGAGAAATGAGTGTTTAGGCTTTAGGAATACTTAAATAAATGACATTTTTTTGGTGATATTGGTTGTTTCTTGTTGATTTTTTAGAAAGAAAAATTATGGATAGGCCCAAAAATAGGGAAAACTCTACCCGATTTTCTGTAAATTTTTTGGTTAAGACTTGTTTTGAAATTTTACCCCTTAGCCGGTCACAATCCTAAACTAGGTCGTGACAACTTTAGGTTTACTACTATTTGTGTTTCAATCATAACAACTCCATATATTATGATCTAGCATGAATGGTGTTGTCATCTATAAGCTCTTCGAGATTCACAATAAGATATTGTTTGGACACTACTCGTGTTATGATTTTTTTACATAAATAACTAGGCTCTTTTGAAGATATTGATCACTAATTTATATTATAAAATATTATTTAGATACTTTTGGTATCATGAAAGTAAATTTAGACGCTACTGGTGTCATAAAATAAATAGTAAATATTGAGTTATAAACTTCATTGTTTCAAGCTTTTAGTACTTGGGGAGTAGATTGCAAGTTTTACTACTTCGAGAGTAAATTATGGAGTATTAATTATGTCAAGAGTACTTGATCATTCAATTGACTCCTTCCTGCCAGTCAGTTCGTGCTTTGCTATCATGCTGGAAAAAGCAAGGGTTTCGGTAGATTGCAAGTTTTACTATTTCAGGAATAAATTAAAAATCCACCACTTCAAGAATAAAACATATAAATATTTAAAACACTTCTTCTCAATTATTCTACCTCTTCTAGAGGTGAGTCGTGATGTCTTCACAACCAAGAGTATGTTACTATTTAAAATTTTTATTAAATATTGTCACATTCACTTCAGAGAATAGATCTGTAATTGTAACATTTATTAAAAGTTCTCATTCTTTTGGAATAAAACATAATCATCTGAACTTGTCTTAAGCATATCAAGTTGTGGTAGTTTAAAATCTCTTTTAAGATATTATTATTTCAATAGCATATAAAAGCATTTACTATATAGTAAGCACAATATATCTATAAAAATATTATCACTTTAGATGACTAATGATTTAATTAAACTTGAGGCACATAAAATATAACTACTTCCAATAATTATATCGTTTTTGCAAATTCTACCAAAGTCCAAGTGGACCTAAAATTATTATCCAACTTAGAATCCTTTCATTAAGAGTAAAAAAGGCTTAAATTACTTATCTGTATGGGAGACCTTTTTCTTCTGGAGATATAGATCTCTCTGAAGAATTGTAATCATAGGAATATTATACTTCCTTTCTTGATTTCTAGTAAGGTACTGGTGACACCACAAAGCTTATGGTACGAGTGACATTGAAAAGCTCCTAAAGGTTGTTGTACTAATGACTCAACTTTAATAAAAATCAGAGAGTCATGCTGATAATGTTGTAAACACATAAATTTTGTTGAATTAAATTTATAACAAATTTAAACTTATATTCATATTTATTTTGCTTGAATTATTAATTTGGACTACACAATTAAATAAGTCCATTTTATTAAATTCAAGTCCAGATTTCATTTTTATCGGGTCCCAAAATCATGTCACGTGTCAAGTGGTGTGGCATTACAAACAAATTCAATAACAACAAGAGGATGCCACATGTTCAAACGATGTGGCAATCCAAGTCAAATTCAAGAACCAATAAAAAACAAGCTTATCATATGACATTTGTGATAAGCTTGTGACTTACATGAACCAATAAGAATGAAGCAAAAGAGTTCACCCACACTTGGACTTTCTACCCTCTACAACTATAATTATGAGGGTTACATAATTTTCTAAGGAGATTTTGCAAGCATTGGAGCAGACATCAGCTTCGATAACATAGTTCTTATAAGGAGTGGTCAACGGAGTTCTTCCTGGAGATCAACCTGAAACAACAAAGTACTGTTCTACATTCCTGGAGATCATACACATTTCTAGGAAGTTTAAATTACCTGCGATTCAAGAGATACACTACCGAAGGCCCTCGAATCATGAAAAAGCTTAGGAGAGAAGAATCAAGAGAACAACAGAATTGTACTCACAAGTAGGGGTGTGCAAATTAACGGTTAAATCAATAACCCAAACCGATAATTGAGTTTTTGGATTAATGATTCAGGTTATTGGTTTAACGGTTTGATTATAGGTTTATTATTCAAAGTTATTGGGTTATTGGTTTGACCACTTTTTTAACGGGTGAACCGATAACCCGATAATAATTTATTAAATTATAATTTTAGCCTTCAATGTATAAAGTATCCAAATGAAAATATGAAATGAGTGTCGATGAAAAGTGAAGGAGATGGTGTTTTAATCTAAATTAACGTTGATTGCTTTAGTTGAGCTAGTTCTATATATTTTTTCTCTTTTCACCCATTTTTTTCTAGCTAAACATACTTATGACTTATGAGATTTTTCATGTGAGATCTTAATGGTTAACCCGATAACGATCAATAACTGATTAACCGATATCTTAATGGTTCTTTAATGATTTATCATGTCTATAAATTGATAACCGATAAGTAAAATCGATAACTTTCAAAATCGAACCGAACCGACCGATATGCAGCCCTACTCACAAGATTCATCAAATAAAATTATTTTCTTTTATTTATTTTTTATTGCAGTTAATTTTCAGCACTTCAAAAGTTTGTTGCGAACAAATTTTGGCACGACCAGTGGGACAAATTCTGCTCTTCATCTCTTCCTCCTGCATATCAAAAACTATGAAATTCAACTACTGTAATGGACTTCAAAAAGACCAATGAACTTTCTCAAACTAGCTTCAATTTTGGAGAATCTGAGGATTCAACAGACTCCCGAATTTCAACGAAGGTCAATGCTTTGATGGCCGACGCAACTGACATAGATGAGAAGTTCGCAATGATGGAACAACCATTGAAGCCTTGAAAAAGTCCATCAATGACAAAAATCTCCAAATTGCTCAACTTATGAACAAATTGGAGGCCTTTGTGTCTGGAGAGTCGAGTCGTGTCCCCAACTATTCGGCTAAATTCACGCCATAAAAAAAGGACATCGAGGAACCACCTGCTAAGTCCAAATTCCAAAAGGAAAAACAATCTGCTTCAATTGCAGCTTTATCTGTCCAACGGTTGCAAGACATGATAACTGTCACGCCCCGCCTTGGGGGGTATGACTGGCACCTGGTGCCTTAGAAGGATCTGGACTACTAACTGGTGGGCCGAGGCACATCTGGTGCCTGGCTAGCTTTATCTCAGGTTCCTGGAAACAAAGGGCTATATAACGGCTGCAAACACAGCCTCCGGCCATCCGGGCCGATAGCCACCTGTACCTGTAATAACAGCTGACCCGGACATACTCAAAATCAGGAATCTATGCGGGCCAACAAGGCCACCATGCTGACTAGTCATCTGAAACTTAAACACAAGAATACTGTAAGACTACGTGACCGGCAAGGTCACCACTACTGACACTGACAAGCCACGGCCCCTCACGGCCAACATAAAGAGAAATACCAAACAACTATACAACCGCACGACCTTACACGACCGGCTCAACTCGACCACAGGGAGATAAAATACAATCTGCACACGCTCTATGAGTAACAATAGAAATGATCGGGACAGTGGTCCCGACCTACCCATACTCGTACATCAAAAGTAAAAGAGCTACACTCTGGAAATCGACTTACATGTAGAGCCGATGACTCAATAGCTACCGGAATCACGAAGGATCGCCTCCTCGTCTATGAGTACCTGCAGGTAAGATACGCGCTCCTCATTGGGCGTCAGTACTGCTGGTACTGAGTATGCAAAGCAACTGAAATAATAAAACACAAACAACTAAATATAGATAACATATCTATCAAATCTCGTATAAGTGTAGAGATAATCGAAATCAGAAACTAGGTAAGAATCAATCATGCTTTCTGTACTGATAAGGCGGAGGCGTACCTGTAAACGCGATGGCCCGCTGTCTAGTAGCTAGTATATAAATACATAAATAGATATACAAGTAGCAAGCAAGAGCCAATACGAACCCCTACAAGTCGGATGGCACCAAGCAAGCAAACAATCTACAGACCCCTACCGGGTCAAAACTCGCCAAAAAAATAAGTCACTCCACTCATCTGCTCACTGGAGCTCCTCTACCGTCCCTTGTCTCCGGCTCGGGCCATAGCTCGATATAACCGTGTCCGAGTCCGAGGACTCCCCGTGTAGACAAAGTAATGTATAGGCCCGGTTCCCCGGAACTCTCATCGTGGCTATCTCGAAAACCGAAAGCTACACCTGCTCCCTGGAACAAGTCAACAGGGAGATAACTGTATATACAGACAGTACGTATAGGGTCTGGTTCCTAGAACTTCCTCAGGGCTATCTGAAATCGGAGCTGCACCTGTAATGCCGATCGATCGCTATGGGGGAAAGCTTCATCCCATCTTCGGCCCGTTGGGACGATATGCCACTTGGAGTGACGTAAACCTTACCCGCTCAGTGGGCGACACGATTACCAACTCAGGGCGGCGAGGACGCCAAGTAAGGGGCCCTCACGCTACAACAAGTCTCAACAAGCAAATAGAACATATAAATAGCAAGCATTCATTTATTCTCGATCTCGATTCTCGTAATAAACTGATTCTTTAATGATTATACCGATTCTGAAATCTTTCTTTAAAAGTTGGCTAATCTGTAGCCAGGATACTATCTGTCTGAATGGCTAACTGTAGCCGTAATACTATCTGTCTATCTGGTTTTACTTTACTAGCTTTTATTATGAAAATCAAGCTTATTCTACAACATGCTTGCTAATCATACAATAGGCTATACCTAATTTGAATGCTAACTCGCCCTTGGCGCATGCTTTTCATCTTTCGGGCTGAATTACGATACGGCAACGCAAAACTAGAATTTACTAGACTTACCAATTTTCAGCATTCAACTCAAGAGTTTCAAATACGGAGTTTACTATGATTCACAAAGATTAAGGACTTACTAACTTGCCGAAGAACAACTTCTACATACCTTAACCTGACGTTATCCGACAGTCGGACGAGGCTCGGTCAGTACTCCAGCTATTTCTCCAATCAGTATTCATATAGACATCAATTAGCACTAAATACAATGTTATTCAAGGACGACGCACTTTCGATATGATTATAGCCTAAACTTAGGCTTATCGAAAAGACGGTCATCAGCAAAACTTGCTATTTCTGAGAAGTCCAGAAGGGAGAAGTATTCACTTTACGGCTAGGAGCACATAGACACTAGTTTGGAGCAATTCTACTTACCTTGGTCCGGTAGCTCGACGACTACCGGGCCGTAGCTCGCGAAACAAACCGTAGGAATGCTCCTCGCTGCTAAATACCTCGGTACCCGAGGTTAATTTGAGTTTAGACTACGTTTGGCAGCGTAATCAAAATGATTATTTAATCTCTCCCCGTCTTCTCTCCCGCTTCACGCTTGAAATTTTAATAAGTGATTTATCATCACAAACCGAAGTGGGGTTTTATATACTTGGGCCTGGACAGCCCAACGTGTCACGGAGCCAACTTGGTGGCCCCGCCTCAGTGACATGGCTATCGCGGGAGGGTTTCGCCCTGGCGCCCCTTCCGCGGTGGTTCGACTGGTTTCTCGTCTGATCTTTTCCGGCCTTTCCTAGCACGATGACTTTCAAATATGCTTAACTAACGTGCGAGTAGGCTAACTAGGTGCCGGGAATCTTACGGGGTGTACATCCTTCCCCTTAAGAACATTCGTCCTCGAATGGAAACTACCATTTAGAGGACTTCTCAACTTATCTTGTCTTACTACTTAGAAAATTCCTGGCAGAAGTTTCCGTAATATGGACTATCCCAAACCAAATACGTAAAAGTCCAATACAAAAATTCCAAGACAATACTAAAGGATTCACCGGACAGCCTAAACATCAATCTTTCTCATTTACAGGCTACTACAAGATACTGCATAAATAATAATGGACATACCTAAGTCGCCCGACTAGGCCTGGAATAAGTGAGGATATCTAGCTTTCATGACTTCCTCCGCGTCCCACGTCATTTCCTCTGGGTTCCTTACGCATAATACTTTGACTAACGCACATTTTAGTTCTCAATCTGCGAATCTGTTTGTCTAGGATACGCTATTGGAACCTCTTCGTAAGCCAGTTTCTGTAACCTGGGATATCCTGGACTCGGATCAAGCTCTTGATGGGTCTCCTAAGCATTTCTTTAGCATGGATACAAAGGAAAGACTGGATGAACAGAGCTCTAATTTTGATTGCAAGTTTAATTCATACGCTACTTGGCCTATTCTTCTATGAATCTGATATGGCCCGACAAACTTTGGGCTGAGCTTACCTTTCTTGCCGAATCTCATCACCCCTTTCATCGAGACACTTTCAAAAGTACCTGGCCACCACATCGAACTCGTGTTCCTCGCGCGCCAGATCCGCATATGATTTCAAGACTCTGTGCAGTCAATAGGCGTTCTCTGATGTTTTTACTTTTTCCTCTGACTGCTGAACAATGTCTGGCCCAATCAATGCTGATTCTCCTATTTCAAACCCCAAATCAAGCATCTACATTTTCGCCCGTATAAAGCCTCGAAAGGCGCCATCTCGAATAGCCGAGTGATAGTTGTTATAAGCAAACTCAATTAAGGGAAATTGCTCATCCCAGCTACCACCGAAACCTAACACACACGCTCGCAACATATCTTCGAAAGGTTCGAATGGTGCGTTCGCCTGTCCATCTGTCTAAGGTTGGAATGCAAAGGTCAAATTAATCTCGCGTACTCCAGACCTCTCTGAAACGACTGCCAAAATCTAGCCGTAAACTGTTCTCCTCTGTCTGAAATAATGGATACCGGCACCTGTGCAATCTGACTATTTTCTCGGATATACAACTCACATAATCTTCGGCCGAGAAGGTAGTTCTCACCGGCGTGAAATGACATTTGGTCAATCACAACTATCACCTCATAGAGTCATGTCTATGTTTAGTACGGGGTAATCCTGCCACAAAATCCATATTTACTTCTTCCCATTTCCAGAGAGGCACAGCTATGTCCTGAATCAAACTGCTCGGTTTCGATGTTCGTTTCACCGTTGCGTTAGACATCAAGGCAAATTCGGCGAATTTCTCTTTTCATACCGGTCCACCTCGTAGTTTTCTTGATATCATGATACATCTTTGTTGCGCCGTAAGGGAGAGAATAGCGGGCGCAATGTACCTTGTTTATGATCCGTCGCGGAGGCCTCAAACATTGGGAACACATAGACGGCCTTTACAACGCAAAGACTCCATCCTTTCTCGTTACCCGGAAATCTGGCGCTTTCCCGGAATATAATCTTTGTTGAACTAGGTCAGGATCCTCATATTGCCGTTCTTTACTTCCACAATTAAGGATGACACGGCGGTGTTCCAACTACCGCCCGTGTCCTCTCGGGAGCTGTTACACGACCGGCCAGGGCTAGCTAACCGATGTATCTCCCTAACCAATTCCCGCTGCTTGGGCTGCAACAGCCAAACTCCCCAAGGACTTACGACTGAGAGCATTCAAGCAACATTGGCTCTTCCCGGTGGTACGTAATATCCATGTCGTAATCTTTTGAAGGCTTCAACCAGCCGACGTTGTCGCAGATTCAACTCCCTCCGAGTGAAGATATACTGTAAGCTCTGTGATCTGTGAAAATATTCACATGGACACTATACAAATAATGTCTCCACATTTCAAGGCGTGATCATCAAGCAAGCACCTAAGTCGGGTAGGGTAGTTCTTTTCCTATGTTTCTCACTGCCCGGAAGCATATGCAATCACTTTACCATGCTGCATAACACACAACCCAACCTAATGCCTGATGCGTCGCAATATACCGACAACCTTCTGTACCTTCCGGTAATGCTAACACTGGGGCGGAGGTCAATCTATCTTCGCCTGAAACTTCGCTCGCATGCCTCTGTCATCAAACCTTGTTGTCAGTCAGTTTGGCCAGAGGTGCCAATAGTCGAAAACTCTTCAACGACCTCTCCTGTAATACCCTGCTAATCCCAGATAGCTACGGGCTTCAGTCGGGAGTGGTAGGCCTAGGCCATGATTTGACTGCTTTCTATCTTCTCGCGTGTCAACCTGTATACCAGCATCCGACACAGTAAACCTCTAAGAAGGCTACGGAATTAAGCCAGAACTCACACTTGAAAACTTAGCATATAACTGGCGGTCCCCGAGATCTGGAGCAGCTCCAGTCCGCAAATTGAGTCCGGTGATCTGCTTCAGAGCGAGAGAATACACCAGAATGTCATCAATGAATACTATCAACAATGTGTCCAGGTAGGGTCTGAAATACTGCTCATCAGGTCCATGAATATTGCTGGGGCATTCGTTAACCCAAAGGACATGACTAGAAATTCAAAGTGTCCATATCGGGTTCTGAACGCCGTTTTAGGAATATCTCTTCACGTACTGAACCTGGTGATATCCGGACCACAAGTCAATCTTAGAAAAAGTATTTGGCTCCCTGTAACCGATCAAATAAGTCATCTATTCTCGGGAAGCGGGTACTTGTTCTTCACTGTAACTTTGTTCAACTGCTGATAATCTATGCACATACGGAGAGCCTCTTTTCTTCTCATAAATAGAACTGGCGCACCCTATGGTGAAGTACTTGGCCTGGATGAAACCTTATCTAACAAATCTTTCGTGTGCTCCTTAGTTCTCAGGCTCGCAGGAGCCATACGATAGGGAGGAATTGATATAGGTTGAGTGCCTGGTAACAAATCAATAGCAAAATCTATTTCCCTTTCTGGGGAATACCAGGTAACTCATCTGGAAACACATCAGGGAACTCGTTCACCATCGATGACCGGAGTGTCGGAGATTCGCCGACATCCCGAACTTCCGACTAGGTGGTAAATACATCCCTTAGTTATCAATTTCTCGTTCCGGAGATAGGAAATAAACCTACCTTTTGGGCGTAGCTGTGCGTTCTTCCACTCCCGCACTGCTTCTCCTGAAAAGTGGAATCGGACCGTCTTGGCCCAATATTCAATATTGGCATAGCACGGCACTATCTTAATTCATACCTATTGGCGGTATCAAGTCTCATCATTTCAACTTGATCTGTGATTCCACGAAAGTAGTATGGCGGTCAGCAACCTCTACTGTACACTCCTCAGTAAATTATGCTAGCTACAATCGAGTAACCGACGGGCGTGGATACTGAAAAGGGCTGCTGTAACAATTCTGGCAATATTGAACTTCCGTGCCACAAATGGGGTAATATAAGGAGAGTGGATTCCGGGTCAATCAATACATATGTGCATGAACAGATAGTCATCGTACCTGTTACTACATCTGGAGACGCGTCTGAATCATGTCTCCTGGTGTGCATAAGTACGTTTGAACCCGTACCTGAACCGGGAGGCTCCTGATCCTCGCCTTCGCCATCAGCTGAAGGCCTACGCCCCGCCGGGAGGCTGGAGCCGTGTGGCCCTATGATCCGCTCCGAATGCTCTACCCCGACCTCTGGTCGGATAATCTTCATCTGATGCCCTCCTGTCTGCAAATTAACACCCAGAGAAGCCATATTTACAAGCTCCGGAGTGTGGTCGATTGCAATAAGGGCAGGGTGAGGGTGCAAGTCTACCTCGCTCTCCTTCCTGCTGCGGGATTCTACTGCTCGAACTGCCACTAGGCTCCGACTGCCCTCTACGAGCATATCTACTCGTCGTGCTGCTGTGGTGGAGGTGGGGTCTAGGGGTCTATCTGATAGTCGAGGTCTGGGTCCTCTCTCAACTTCCTTGCATCTCGTCCGACTTCCATTCTCGCGAAGTGCTGTTCCTGGACTCAACTGCCTACTACCGCTGCCGCCGCCTAAGACCCTCAATAGTCTGAGCTTAAGGCCTGTACTGGGCGATATCCATATCCTCTCGTAACGTCGTTGTCATACATGCCTCGCATATTCCGCATTCGCACTCCATGATAAACTGCGGAACTTGTCAGGTATAGTATCAACAAATGCTGGAGCATAATGGGCTAAGGGAGTCAAACCGTAAAGCATACTCGCGTACGCTCTCGCCCCCTGCTTCTAGATGCAGAAACTGATCCATCCGCCTGCCGATCTCTCGTGGCAAATAATGGTCTAGGAAGGCCTCGAGAAGCTGGTCCAGGTCGGAGGGGTACATCTCCCTCCCTCGACCTTTCCTCTAAACTCTCCTACCACACAATATAGCTATATCCCGTAACCGGAACACCGCCAGCTCAACGTACTCGAAGGGGTCACATGCATAACACGGAATATCCTCTGCATCTGGATCTAGAAAGTCCTGAGGGTCCTCTGCCTGACTGACCCTGTAACCGTGGGGGACCCAGTGCCAAAAATTCTCGACTCGAACCGACCGGCCCACCCGAAGACTCTCGTCGCTACTGGTGGCGCTAATCAGGCGCTGTGCGGCCCTCATCTGTGCCATCATAACCACAGCGGATTGGATCTGATGGCGAAGGCATAGAGCTATCGGGGGCGGTGTAGTGCCCAACGCCTCCTGATGTGAGGGGGACTACCGAGATGGTCATGGATGAAGCCTCTATGTCGCCCTCGATCGGGCTGACTGTTCAACTGGTGGCACCCTACTATGCCTTCTCCTGCTATTGTGTCTAGTCTTCTGCCTGTGGTAGGGTGTCGCTGATCTGCCATTCTTATCTGTAGACAAATAATACGATAAGTTTTAGGGACTCAACCCTATACCGCACCGCTCTATACGACTCCGACCGAGAAAGAAGACTAAACATCCTATCATGCCTGCAGCCTCCTGCCTATAGTGTATGTGGTACAACACATCCATAGACAAGACTTGACTTAGCACGGCTTGCAGACTGCCTGGGACACGACTCCGCTTCGATACTCAAGTTTAAGTCACGCCGCTCTTGGGGTAAGGATCGGCACCTGTGCCCTAGAAGGATCTCGGACTACACCGTGGGCCGAGGCACATCTCGTGCCCGGCTAGCTCTATCTCAGGTTCCTGGAAAAAAGGGCTGGCAACGGCTACAAACACAGCCTCCGACCATCCGGGCCTATAGCCACCTATACATGAAAACAGCTGGACCAACATACTAAAATCAGAATTTATGGGCCGACAAGGTCACCATGCCGACTAGTCATTCGAAACTTAAACACAAGAATACCGTAAGACTACGTGACCGGCAAGGTCACCACTACTGACAAGCTACATGGCCCCTCACAGCCAAATATAAAGAGAAATACTAACAACTATACAACTGCACGGCCTCACAATGACCGGCTCAACTGACCACAAAGGGAGATAAAATACAATCCGCAAGCCCGTATGAGAATACAGAAATGATCGGGACAGGCCCCGACCTACCCATATACCGGTATATCAAAAGTAAAAGAGCTACACCTCTGGAAATCAGACTCAGATGACAGGAGCTGGATGACTCAATAGCTGGCTAGAATCACGAGGGATCGCCTCCTTGTCTATGAGTACCTGCAGGCAAGTAATGCAAGACCCCACCGGGGCGCGTATCATCGGTACCGAGTATGCAAAGCACTGAAATAATACAACTGAAACAACTGAATATAGATAGCATATCTAGCAAATCTGTATGGCAGGAGATAACTGAAATCTGTAGAAACTGGTAAGAACTGAATCATGCTTTCTGTACTGATAAGTCGGAGGCGTACCGAAACGCGCACGCTCGCTTCTCTAGTAGCTAGTATATAACACATAAATAGATATACAAGCAGTGCAAGAGCCAATACCAACCCCTCATAAGCTGGATGGCACCAAGCAAGCAAACAATCTATATACCCTACCCGTCAAAACCTGCCAAAATAAGTCAGTCTGTTCAGCCCACCATCTGAGCTCCTCTACCGGCCCCCGGGTCTCCGGCTCGGCCATAGCCTCGATATAAATAACCGTGTTCGAGTCCGAGGACTCCCCGTAGATAAAGAACAGATAGGGTCTGGTTCCCGGAACTCTCATCAGGGCTATCTGAAACCGGAGCTACACCTGCTCCCTGGAACAAGTCAACAGGGAGATAATTGTATGTACGTACAGCAATGATAGGGTCTGGGTTCCCCGGGAACTCTCCTCGCCATCTGAAGCCGGAGCTGCACCTGTAATGCTGATCGATCGCTATGGGGAAAGTCCCATCTTCGGGTCCAAGTTAGACGGCATGCCACTCCTTGAGTGACGTAAACCCACCCGTTCAGTGGACGACACGATTACCAATCCCAGGGGCGGCGAGACGCCAATAAGGGGCCCCCTACGCCACAACAAGTCTCAACAAGGAAATAGCACATATAAATAGCAAGCATGTATAACTGAAAAGGCTATCTAAAATCTGATTTCTTATTCTGATCTGATTCTGTACTAAACTGATTCTTTACTGATTATACTGATTTTGAAATCTTTCTTTAAAAGTTGGCTAATCTGTAGCCAGATACTATCCGCTCCGAATGGCTAATCAGAAATGTAATACTATCTCGGTTTCCATTCGGTTTTTACTTTACTAGCTTATTCTGAAAATTCGTTTCTTTTATTCTACAACATGCTTGCTAATCATGTTATCAGGCTATACTGGAATTGGAATGCTAACTCGCCCTTTGGCGCATACTTTTCTATCTTTCGGGTCAATTACGATACGGCAACGCAAACCAGAATTTACTAGACTTACCACTTCAAGATTCAACTCCGAGAGTTTCAAATACGGAGTTTACTATGATTCACAAAGCTAAGGATTACTAACTTGCCGAAGAACAACTTCACATACCTTAACCTCGAGTTATCCGATAGTCGGACGAGGCTCGGTCAGTACTCCAGCTATTTCTCCCAACTGCATTCATATATAGACATCAATTAGCACTAAATACAACATTATTCTCAAGGATGACGTCACTTTAGATATGATTATAGCCTAAACTTAGGCTTATCGAAAAAAGGTCGAAAACTTGCTATTTCTGAGAAGTCCAGAAGGGAGAAGTATTCACTTTACGGCTAGGAGCACATAGACACTAGTTTGGAGCAATTCTGCTTACCTTGTCCGGCAGCTCGACGATTCGTCTACTGAGCTCGCAAAACAAAACCGTAGGAATGCTCCCTACTGCTAAAACCTCGGTACCTGAGGTTAATTTGAGTTTAGACTACGTTTGGCAGCGTAATCAAATGATTATTTAATCTCTCCTCGTCTTCTTCTCTGCTTCACGCTTTCTGGAAATTTTAATAAGTGATTTATCATCACAAACCGAAGTGGGGACTTTATATACTTGGGCCTCGGGATTGCCCAACGTGTCACGGAGCCAACGCGGTGGCACCTGGCCTCCGTGACACGGCGCCATCGCGGAGAGGGCTCTGCCCCAACGCCTTCCGCGGTGGTTCGACAGATTTTCGTCCGATCTTTTCCCGAGCCTTTTCCTAGCACGTATGACTTTCAAATATTCTTAACTAATGTGCGAGTAGGCTAACTAGGTGTCGGGAATCTTGGGGTGTAAATAACAAACACTATCAAGGCTCAATATGCTGGTGGAGCACCACAAAGTTCATTGTACTATTCTAAGACTTATACCAAACGGATTGATTGTCTACCCACGCCAGTGAACTACCAACCACCAAAGCTGCAACAATTTGATGGCAAAGAAAATTCGAGGCAACACATTGCCCACTTTGTTGAAACTTGTAGCCGTTGGAACACAAAGATTTGTTGGTAAAGCAATTCACTGTTCACTAAAAAGGAATGCATTTGATTGGTATATTGAATTGAAACCTGATTCTACTGGTAGTTGGGATCAATTCAAGAAGGAATTTCTAAATCGCTTTTACAGTACTCGTCGAACCGTGAGAATGATAGAGTTGAATGGAACAAGACAGAGAAAGGATGAACCTATGATGGATTGCATCAATCGTTGGAGAGCACTAAGTTTGGACTACAAAGACTACCTTTTGAGATATCTCAAGTTAGAAATGTGAATTCAAGGAATGCATTGTGTCTTTGGTACATCCTACAAGGAATCAAACCGCAAACTTTCAAAGAACTTGCATCACGAGCACATGAAATGGAATTGAGCATCTCAAGTCATGGGAAAACATCTCTTTGCTGATCTGCTAAAAGAGAAAAGGAGTTCAAGAAAGCTACCTCAAAGATCCAAGCTAAAGAATCTATGATGGTGAAACTGACATTGATAAAGGTGATAACCTAGAAAAAACCAAAAGAGGAGGAAGCCGCAAGTAAATATCCAACGGAGGAGAAACATCATCCAACCTTGAAGGAGTTAGAGGAAAAGGTTTACCCATTTTCATATTCAAACGTACCTATGATCCTTCTTGATGAATTGCCAACCAAGAAAGTCATCAATCTTCCAAAATCAAAGAGGCCCGAAGAATGATAAAGTTATGATCCTAGATACTGCAAGTTTCTCGCATTATTGGACACCCAATAGAAAAGTTTTTGTCTTGAAGGATAAAATTATGAGGTTAGTAACTGAAGGGAAAATCATCATTGACATGGATGAAACAGTGGAAGAAAATCATGCTAGCAAGGTACTCCAAGAAAATAAGTACTCAAACACTATGTCGAGCACTATCTTCTTGTAATTCAGAGTCTTAACTAGCTAATTTTCCAAGATAGTGCCCCTGAAGGTTCACTAGAGATAGACAACAACCTCAAAGAAAATAAAGATGACGGTTGGACTCTAGTTACCATAGAAATGAAGACATCGTCCTTCTAAGGATATGACTTCCTAATCAAGATCAATAAAGAGGGACGGGATAAACTACAACAATCAAAAAGCACCAAATTGTGTGCTAGAAAGAAGATCAATGGTTCTTTGTCGCAGAGAATCCATGTAAAACCCCGAAACTTTCCTATACCAAATTGGACCTTGCAAGAAAACTTTAAGAAACCAAAAAAGTTTTCATAACAACCGACAACGAGTCATGGTCGCCTCCAACGACCTATTGTCTCTGGGCTTCTTCTCGTCACCCTACCTTGGTCCTTCGAGAACCAGTGGGACATGGAATGAACCGTTGTGAGAAACAAGCCATCCTGTCACTCATTGGTCCTCAGCTCAAAAGTCCCTTTTCTAGGAATCCACGACTCAACCTACGAGTCGTTGAGTGAGACAACGACTCAGGTGAGTTGTTTATTGGGGTTCCTTAAACCTCCTTCAGTGATAATGAGTGGCAACAATGACCCATTGTATCACACAACGAGTCGTTGTATTCACCCCGTGGTTCCAAGTTTTGGGATCTTAGGAACCTTTACAGTGGAGGTGATGACTCTACATAAAGACCCGTTGGGTCTACCAATGAGTCGTGTTGCTCGTTGGTCAAGCTTCTCGATTTTCTCATCCAGTGATCACGGGAGGAACCAACGATCCAACGAGTCATGGTCCCTCTTGTTTCCAGTTCGCGAAACCAAAACCCAGGCCTCAACACCAACGACTGGTACCAATGAGTCGTGGTCTCAACCAATGACTCATTGAGTGACCCGTTGGTCCATGTCGACAACTTTTTCATATTTTTTTCTAGGGATATTTTTATAATTTCTCACCTCTTTAATCCCTAAAATACATTGTTTTGGGTTATTTTCATAGAATTTAGAGGGGTAATCGATGATTACTCACCCCTAATCCTCAGAAAATCAAATCATAATTATTTCTAATCCCGTAGTAGGAGCTAGGGCATTCGAGATTCTCCTCAAATACACTAGGTACGTGGGAATTCAAAAGGGAATTGTTCTCTTGAGTCCCATAAACCCTTCCTTAATTATCTATCATTTATAGCCCTAAGGTTTCAAAATTTAGAAAGTTTTCAAACAGGAATTTTATAAATTTCAGGTGGAACATTATCATGTTATTAGCTGCTATATTTTCCTAAATCAAAATCATGTGGGAACTAGTTTGTAAAATGATTTAGCCCTAGCTTTGGCATTCAAGTAGATTAGAGTCTTGCATATTTGATTAGTTGTTCATGTTGCCTGATTCTATCAGTGTTAGGATTCCCTTGTTGTTAAAATAAGTTGAAATCTCAATCAGATGCATGCTAGTCCAATTTCAGTTAGAATATCTGTCACGCCCCGCCTTGGGGGGGTAAGGATCGGGCACCCTGGTGCCCTAGTAGACCTGGAACTGCCAGACCGGGTGAGCCTAAGCATATCTGTGCCTGGCTAGCTCTATCTCAGATTTCTTAAAACAATGGGCTATATAACGGCTGTAAATACAGCCTCTGGCCGACTGGGCCTATAGCCACCTGTATGTAAAACCTCGCCTAACCAGAATCCTATATCTCATAGGGAAACCTATGCGGGCCGACAAGGCCACCATGCTGTCTAGTCATCTATGACTCAACATAAGAATACTGTACAACTACGTGACCGGCAAGGTCACCACTACTATCAGACTTTGGCCCCACACATGGTCAACACAATCAGAAATGCTAAACAATCAACAAACGGAACGGCCTCACACGACCGGCACACCACTGTGAGATATATATATATATATATGCAATCTGCAAGCCTCTATGAGTACTGATAAATGGTCGGGACAGTGGCCCCGGCCTACCCATACTGTACAACAAAAGAAATGAACTACACCTCGAATATCAAGCTCCGGATGACAGGAGCTGATGACTCTATAGCTGGCTGGAATCACGAGTCTGGCCTCTGCCTATGAGTACTCCGCAGTAAGTAATGCAAAGGCTCAATGGGCGTCAAGTACCACTGGTACTGAGAATGCAAAGCAACTAACTACAATTGAATAATAACAACATAACTAGCAATTCTGAATAGCAGGAAATAACTGAATCTCCGTAAGAACTGGTATAAGCTGAATCGACTTTTCGCATCGATAGGCAGAGCTGTACTGCCGCCGGGAGATCCGCTATCTATTAACTATTATATAGCACATAAGTACATATACATATAGCCAGCAAGAACCAACACAACCCCCATAAGCCGGATGGTGCCAACCAAGCAACAATCTATATACCCCTACCCGGGTCAAAATCAGGCCAAAATAAGTCACTCCACTCGCCTAGTAACTACGAGCACCTCCGCCGGCCCCTTGGGTCTCCTGGCCGCCATGCCTCCATATAAATAACGGTTCGAGTCCGGGAGGACTCATACCGTATCTGTAATCAGAATCGTATGCCCGACCGCCTCGGCGCATGCGCACAACAAAGGCAATCTGTACCGTAATGCTGATCAGCTCCGATATGGGGAAAGCTTCATCCCTCTTCGTCCAATCTCTGGGCGGCATGCCACTCCTTGAGTGACGTAGAACCCACCCTCTCAGTGGGCGACACTGTTACCAACTCAGGGCGGCGAGGACGCTCAAAAGGGTGCCTACTACACACCCGGGTGCCCTAACAAATCAATAAGCACATATATAGCAAGCATGTTTAAACTGAAAAGACTATCTCGTATTCCGAACTCTTTCTCGTGTTATACCGATTCTCATACTACTTATACTGAACTGGGATCTTTATTCGAGTGCATGGCTAATCTGTAGCCAAGATACTATCTGATTGTGTGGCTATACTGTAGCCAAGATATCATCTGTCTATATGGCTATACTATAGCCAAGTTACTATCTGTCTGTCTGATTTAATTTACCAACTTTTAATTTCGAATATGTGTCATATTATTCTAAAACATGCTTGCTAAAACACTTACTGGCCATTCTGACTCTGAAGTGATAACTCGCCATTTGGCGCTGCTTTACTAACTTTCGGACTGAATATGATATAACAGGTTTACTGAACTGTTCAAACTTCATTATTCAACTCCGAATTCTATTACGGAGTTCACTGAATTATGCTAGGCTAGAGTACTAACTTGCCGAAGAAACTGGCTTACATACCTCAACTCGGGTTATCCGACTAACAGACGAAGCTCGGTCAGTACTCCAGCTATTTCTCCCAACTGCATTCACATATATGTCAACTAGGAATCAAATACACCAATATTCTGAAAGAAAAACGTCACTTTCAATATATTTATAGCCCAAACTTAGGTTTATCGAAAGACGGTCGAAAACTTGCTATTTCTCAAAAGTCCAGAAGGGAGAAATATTCACTTTAAGGCTAGGAGCACATTGACACTAATTTGAAGCAATTCCACTTACCTGTATCCCCGGTAGCACGACGATTTGTCGGCCGAATTTCGCGAGACTAAACTGCAGGAATGCTCCCTCCTGTTGCTAAATACCTCGTATTCGAGGTTAATTTGAATTTGACTACGTTTGACGGTGTAATCGAGCGGGATAATTATTAATATTCTTGTACCCTCTGTCTTCTCACGTTTTCTGGAAATTATTTGATGAATTAATGAATAAAACCGAAGTGGCGGCTTTATATACTTGTGCCTGATGTAGGCCAACGTGTCACAAAGCCAACGCCGAGGCTCCTT
This sequence comes from Datura stramonium, assembly GCA_018107945.1. Taxonomy (NCBI): domain Eukaryota; kingdom Viridiplantae; phylum Streptophyta; class Magnoliopsida; order Solanales; family Solanaceae; genus Datura; species Datura stramonium. The sequence goes on from JACEIK010007309.1 coordinate 72,047, forward strand.
CGTGACACGTTGCTACACGCGGGAGGGGCTCTGCCCCGACTCCTTCCGCGATGGTTCGACAGGTTTCGTCCGGTCTTTTCCCGGGCCTTTTTCTAGCATGTATGGCTTTCAAATACTCTTAACCAACACGCGAATAGGCCATCTATGTGTCGGGAATTTTACGGGGTGTAACAATATCAGTATACTCAATATTATTCAAAAATATAACCTGATCAGTTTAACTACTATATTTTCTTGAGGTGTCAGTGGTGCTTCCCAGTTATCGTTATTAGACTCAGATATCAGTCATCCAATTTCAGTTTGTTCTTTATATGGTTAGGACGCTTCCAGATAACCATCTCTAGCTAGTCTTAGAACACCAGTTATAGAATCCGATCCAATAAGACTCTCAAGGTAATTCCAGATAGGTATCCCTGACTTAGTCTTGGACCCCAGTTTTGAGCTATCAGCATAGTAGTTAGCCTAGGACTATCCAGTGGGAGTAGGACTTATTACCAAGCGGATTGGGGTTCCAGCGCACCCAGGTTCCCAGAACTACGTTGCCACCATGCGTTATTTTATTGGCCCTATGGCCCCAGACATGTGATCACCCAGCTCATGCCTTTATACCCTGGCAAGGTATATAGGGTCCTACCGATGGGGTGTATACATCAGACTTCACGTTTAGATCACATGGTTATATATCGGCTATAACCTCTCCCACTAGCCAGTACAGTTTCAGTTTAGTTCAGCTCAGTACAGTTTCAGTTTACTCAGTTCAGTTCGGTTTAGTACAATTAGCTCAGATCAGTATCTCAGATTTAGGGCATGTTTATGACAATTAGTCAGGGTTATTTTTTTTACCATTCCAATTGTATTTTAGTTATTTAGTTTCAGTATTCCAGTTGGTCATTTCATGTCATTTTAGTTCAGTTATTCATTTCTACATGTTTATATTATATCTCACTTACTCAGTACATTCAAAGTACTAACGCGTACCTTCTATGTTGTATCGTATCATGATACTGGTACAGGTTCTCAGCCCCAGCACCGTTAGACGATTTTCCCTCTAGTAATATCAGTAGTTATAGTTGGTGAATCCTCATCTTTCGAGGACGATATTTTATTATTCAGTTATTTCTTTAAGTTAGTCTTTAGAGTTAGCTGGGGACTTGTCCTAGCAACTCATCATTTATAGAGGGCTTTCAGACACAGACTGAGACTTTCAGTTTTGCTTCCAAATGTATAAACTTTCATTATTTAGTTTTTCTTTAATGGTTTTATTATCTAAGCTTCCTCTATGATTACTCAGATTGCCAGTGTTATGATAGACCATGGGTTGGCTTGGGGTTACTTGTGACTCCAAGTACCGTGTTTCGTTCAGGGTATAGACTCAGTTCGTGACAAAATTAGTATTAGAGCACTAGGTTTAAAGTATCCTAGGATGTCTAAAAGCCGCGTCAAATAAAGTCCTTTTCATAGGGGAGGCTACGAGATGTTATTAGAAAAATTCCCTTTTGTTCATACTCTTTTTTGTGCATTGATGTTCAATTCCAGAAACGTTCTCCTAACTCATGCTCTATTTCATTTCAGTGAAATCATGCCTCCAAGACGCGAAAATGGAAGAAGGGCCGGCAACATTAACCGACCTGCCCCACCAACTCCAGCAGCCCCTCAGGATGACCAAGTGTCCTCGGTGGAGTTCAGAGCGGCAATCCAGCTGCTGGCTCAGATAGTCACAAACCACGTGAACCAGCAAATGGATCCAGTTACCTCAAATGGGTCCAAAGCAGCTTCTCGAGTTTGGGACTTCACCTGAATGAACCCTCCATCCTTTCATAGATCTAAGGTAGGAGAGGACCCACAGGAGTTCATGGATGAGATATGGAAGATCACCTGGATTATGGGTGTTAGCTACACTGAGAGTGTCGACTTTGATGCCTATCAGTTGAAAGGGGTAGGCCAGATCTAGTATGATCAGTGGAAAGAAGGGAGACCAGCGGGAGCGGAACCAATGGAGTGGGAAGAGTTCACAAAAACCTTCCTAGACATATTCTTTCCCCAAGAGTTAAAAGAGGCTAAGGTGGCCGAATTCATAAATTTGAAATAGGGCAACAGGACGGTGGAAGAATTTGCACTAGAGTTCGCATGGTTGTCAAGATATGCTCCGAAGATGGTAGCCAAGCCAAGGGCTCGCATGCTTAAGTTTGTCAATGGAGTATCAAACTTAGTCCTTAAGGAGTGCAAGACTGCAATTCTCATAAAATACATTGACCTCTCCAGCCTCACCGTTCATGCCCAGCAGATCGAGGAAGAAAAGCTAAAAGACATGGAGCGGGAGAATAAGTGGGCTAGGACTGGCCAATCAGATTATGGCCATCATAGGTCTAGCGGTAGTAGCCGCCCACAGCAGCAGCGAAGGGCTCCAACACCCACTTCATCTAGGGCCCCTACTTTCCGATCCCTCAAGGATCGGAAGGGTGGAGCATCTAGCTCTCAGTCCCAGAGTCACAGCGCCAGCAACCGCTATCCAGCTTGCCCTAAGGGTGGCAAGAACCATCCAGGGGAATGCCTTCAGGGCAGAGAGGGTTGCTTTGGGTGTGGATATCTAGGTCATCGGCTCAGAGAATGCCCGTCAACAAGACGGAGGAGATCACAGTCTACCACTTCAGTAGGTCGACCAGCTCAATAGGCCAACACTTCAGGTACATATGGTGGTCAGCGCCAAAAGATATTCACAGTTTGACTAAAATCTTTTCTTGTGGTGTCAGTGGTGCCTCCCTATCATCAGTTATTAGACCCAGATATCAGATATCAGATTTTAGTGGTTCTTTAGATAGTTATGACGCTTCTAGATAAGCATCTCTGGCCAATCTTAGAACACCAGTTACAGAATTCGGTCCGATAAGACCCTCAGGGTACTTCCAGATAGGTATCTCTGACTTAGTCTTGAGCCCCAGTTTTGAGCTATCAGCTTAGTAGTCAGTCTAGGACTATCCAGTGGGAGTAGGACTTAGCACCGAGAAGACCGGGGTTCCAGCGCACCAAGGTTCCCAGAACTATATTGCCACCGTAGGTTATTTCATTGGCACTATGGCCCCAGACTTGTGATCACCCAGTTCATGCCATTATACCCTAGCAAGGTATATTGGGTCCTACCGACGGGGTGTATACATCGAACTCCACGTCTAGCTCACGTGGTTATACATTGGTTATAGCCTCTCCCACTAGTTAGTATAGTTTCGGTTTAGCTCAGCTCAGAACATTTTCAGTTTACTCAGTTCAGTACAGTTAACTCCGATCAATAACTCAGACTCAAGGCATGTCTATGAGCATTAAACAGGGTTATTTTGACCATTTAAGTTATATTTCAGTTTATTCAGTTTTAGCACTTCAGTTGGTCATTGCATATCATTACGGTTCAATTATTTATTCTTTATGTTATATTTTTCTCCCACTTACTCAATACATTCAAAGTACTGACGTATACATTCTATTTTGTATCGTATCACGATACAGGCACAGATCCTCAGCCTCAACACCGCTAGTAGATCTTCTTAAAGTGATATCAGTTGTACTAGTGGTGAGTCCTCATCTTTCGAGGACGCTGGTTATTTTCTTCAGTCATTTTCATTCAGTTAGACTTTAAATTTAGCTGGGGGCTTGTCCCAACAACTCATCAGTGGTAGGTGGCTTTTAGACATAGATTCAGACTTTTAGTTGTGCTTTCAGATGTGTAAGCTTTTATTATTCAGCTTTCCTTAAATAGTTTTGTTACTCAATCTTCTGCTATGATTACTCAGGTTACCAGTGTTATGATATACCATGGGTTGGCTTGGGGTTACTTGTGACTCCAAGTATCGTATCTCATCCAGGGTATAGACTCGGTTCATGACAAACTTGGTATCAGAGAACTAGGTTTAGAGTATCCTAGGATGTCAGAAAGTCGCGTCAAGTAGAGTCCTTTTCATGGGTGTGAAGCGTGCACACTTATGAAGGGAAGGCTACGAGATGTTATTAGAAAAATTCCCTTTTGTTCATACTCTTTATCATGCATTTATGTTCAATTCCATAAACGTTCTCCTAACTCATGCTCTATTTCATTTCAGTGAAATCATGCCTCCAAGATGCGAAAACGGAAGAAGGGCCGGCAACATTAACCGACCTGCCCCACCAACTCCAGCAGCCCCTCAGGATGACCAAGTGTCCTCGGTGGAGTTTAGAGCGGGCAATCCAGCTACTGACACAGATAGTCACTAACCAGGTAAACCAACAGGTGGTTCTAATTAACACAAATGGGTCCGGAATAGCTGCCTGAGTTCGGGACTTCACCCGGATGAACCCTCCGGCCTTCCATGGATCTAAGGTGGGAGAGGACCCACAGGAGTTAATGGATGAAGTATAGGAGATCACCCAAATTATGGGTGTTAGATCTGCTAAGAGTATTGACCTGGCTGCCTACCAGTTAAAAGGGGTAGCCCAGATCTGGTACGATCGGTGGAAGGAAGGCAGACCAGCGGGAGCGGAATCGGCGAAGTGGGAGGAGTTCAGTACAGCCTTCCTAGAAAAATTCTTCCCTTCGGAGCTAAGAGAGGCTAAGGTGGCAGAATTCATGAATTTGAAACAAGGCAACAGGACGGTGGAAGAGTATGCACTGGAGTGCACACAGTTGTCAAGATATGCTCCGGAGATGGTAGCTGAGCCAAGGGCTCGTATGCTTAAGTTCGTCAACGGAGTATCGAACTTGTTCCTTAAGGAGTGTAGGACTGCAATGCTTATCAAAGATACTGGCCTCTCCAGCCTCATCGTTCATGCCCAACAGATTGAGGCAGAAAAGCTGAAAGACATAGAGCGGGAGAATAAGTGGGCTAGGACTGACCAATCGAATTATGGCCACCAAAGGTCTAGTGGTAGTAGCCTCCCACAGCAGCAGCAGAGGGCTCCAACACCCACGTCAGCCAGCGCCCCTACTTTCGGTCCCGTAAGGACCGGAGGGGTGAAGCATCTGGCTCATAGTCCTAGAGTCACAGCGCCAGCAACCGCTATCCAGATTGCCCTAAGTGTGGCAAGAACCATCCAGGGGAATGCCTTCAGGGCTGAGAGGGTTTCTTTGGATGTGGACAGCTAGGTCATAGACTCAGAGAATGCTGTCAATAGGACGGAGGAGATCACAGTCTACCACTTCAGCAGCTCCAGCAAGCCAACCAACTCAGCAGGCCAACCAACTCAGCAGGCCAACACTTCAGGTATGGATGGAGGTCAGCGCCAAAACTATTTTTATGCTTTGTCCTCTCGTCAGGATCAGGAGAGCTCACCTGATGTGGTAATGGGTATGTTACGTCTTTTCCATTTAAAT